>CAXEFP010000881.1:0-25000 GCA_963995525.1 Escarpia spicata
ATCTTTCTCTCCCTTCTCTCTCTTCTCTACCCTTCTCTCTCTTCTCTTCTACTTCTCCTTTTCTCTCTCTTCTCCTCTCTTCTCTCTCTCTCTCTCTTTCTCTCTCTTCTCTCTATTCTCTCTCTCTGCACCTCCCTCATTTCACCTCCTTCCCTCCCCATCCTGTTTGTGTGTGTGTGTGTGTGTGTGTGTGTGTGTGTGTGTGTGTGTGTGTGTGTGTGTGTGTGTGTGTGGTGTGTGTGTGTGTGTGTGTGTGTGTGTGTGTGTGTGTGTGTGTGTGTGTGTGTCCGAACGCGCACGCATATGCATGTTTTTGTGTGTGCGTGCATATTTTCGCACGTACGTACATGCGTACATGTGTGCGTATATGAGTGGTGACATCAATCAATAAAACTACTTATGTCAGATGATTACGTAGGTATATTGTACCATAAATATCGCGTACACTCTTTTGGTTCCTTAGATTTTTTATTTTAGTACAATACACTTTCCTTTCTCAACATGTTCTAGAGCCAACCAGGTGTGCGAATGTGGTAGACATAGTTTTGTCCTCACAGAAAGAATTAGTTGACAATGTCAAATTATGTGAGCCACTGGGAAGTAGTGATCACATCCAGATACATTTTACCATCAAAGTAAAATCAAAAAGAAATAATAAAAAACAGTTCAGGAGAAATTTTCACAAAGGAATATATAAGGAAATATTTAGCTAAGATAGACTGGAACAATACACTGAAGAATAAGTCAGCAACATATTGCTGGAATATCTTAAAGAGTGAAATAGAGTGCATCGTCGATAAATTTGTCCCCTTAAAAAACAAGGGAAACGGTCCAGAAAGAAATACTTATCGAAAGAAGCCATTAAAAAATGTAGTACAAACAAACGATTTGGAAGTCATATAGACGTACTGGAAATAAAGAAGACTACAACATTTATAAAGAAGCATTAAACCAAGCTACAACTGAAATTTGAAGAGAAGCTACGAACAAAAATTAGCTTGTAATATAAAACAAGACAGCAAGAGTTTGTATGCATATGTACGGAGTAAACAGAAAGTTCAGGATAAGGTCGGTCCTCTAGAAGATAGTGCTGGAAATATAATATCAGAGGGATTCTTAATGGCAGAAGACCTGAATGAATATTTTAGTTCAGTGTTTACCAGAGAAGATATTAGTTCACTGCCAGTACCGGAGGCTAATTTATGACAGACTATTTAGGACAGTTAATTGTAACCCCGGAAATGGTAGCTAAGAAAAGTAGGGCTATGAAGAATAATAAATCACCTAGAGTGGATGGGATTCCGCCCAAACTACTTTTGGAAATTGTAGAACAAATTAGCATATCACTTGCAACAGTTTTCAACTTGTCATTAAAAGAGGGAGTAGTTCCTTTAGAATGGAAAGAAGCAAACGTTATACCGTTATTTAAGAAAGGTTCCAGAAACAAGTCGGAGAACTACAGACCAGTGAGTTTAACATCAGTGATTTGCAAATTATTAGAAACATTAATTAAAGATCACATGGTGGATTTTCTTGTTAAACATAACTTGTTAAACCCATCTCAATATGGGTTTCTAAAAGCGAGGTCATGCTTAACAAATATGTTATGTTTTTTTGAAGATATTACTAAGTGGGTAGACGAGGGATCACCAGTAGAAATCATCTACTTAGATTTTCAGAAAGCTTTCGACAAAGTGCCACATCAAAGATTACTGCTTAAACTAAAGGCCCATGGCATAGGAAATGGTTTAATTATCTGAATAGAAAAATGGCTAATTAACAGAAGACAACGGGTAGTAGTTGATGGGCTTCAAACTGGAAATCAGTTTTGAGTGGGGTACCACAGGGATCAGTTCTGGGACCTATATTATTCTTAATATATATATCAACGAGTTGGATGATGATATAACGAGCGGCTGAATAATCAGCAAGTTGATTGTGGCCGCCAAAAGGATGATGATGATGAGGTGTTGAAATTTGCGGATGATACACAATTGTTTAGAAGGATTAAACGTGATGAAGATAGACAGCATTTACAAGATGATCTTGATAGTCTGAAAAATGGCAAATGTTGTTCAATTTTGGGAAATTTAAATGCCTCCACACAGGACATGGGAACGAAAATGAACAATATACTCTGTACTAAGTACTACTGTAAAAGAAAACGACTTAGGGTTAACCATTAGTGCTGATATGAAGGTTTCCGAGCAGTGCAGTATTGCTGCTTCAAAGGGAAATCAAATCCTTGGATTAATTAGGCGAAACATAACGTATAAGGAAAAAGAGCTAATAATACCGCTATACAAAACAATAGTTAGGCCTCATTTATAATATTGTATTCAAGCGTGGAGGCCTTATCGCAGGAAGGACATAGATATGCTAGAAAGAGTACAGAGGAGAGCAACTAAAATTATACAAAAACTGAGGGATCTTAGTTACGAAATACGCCTATAAAAGTGTGGTTTAACAACACTAGAGACCAGGAGATTGAGAGGAGATCAGATAGAAGTGTTTAAAATATTGAATGGTTATGAAAATATTGATAGAAATATTTTGTTCTCAGTTAAGAAAGATAGACGGACTAGAGGACATGAAGTTACATTAGTAAAGGAGCAGTGTAGATTAGAAGTAAGAAAGTTCATTTTCACAAAGGACTGTAAATGAATGGAACAGATTATCTGCTGGTTGTGTTGGTGCTAGTAGCGTGAATATGTTTTAAAATAAAATCGACACATACCTTAAAAGGGCGGGATACACGTAGATAAAAAGTATTGGATTATCGATAAGTTAAAAGGCTTCCTTGTCCACCTGCCATCTCGAGTTAATTTTCTGGATGGCAATCTTGTTAAATCTTGTTAAATCTAGATGTAAGGTCAAATTATTTTCCGTAAGGCATATCCAGTACGCGTCCTTTGTGTCGACAGGTAAAGCTGCTGCGAACTCGGCAACGCGAAGGACTCATCCGAGTGCGGTTGATTGGCGCCAGAATCGCTAAAGGCAAAGTGCTCATGTTCCAGGTGTGTACGAAACTAAACCCACCGCTGCCATCATAATGGTCGCCATTTTATTTGTTTGACATGTTGCAATAGTGGATTTTTTTTATGATGGTTGACTAACATTACCCATTATTACCTCTATCTCCCAAATCAAATCTAAATTTTATTTTTTATTTTTTTAACTAGCATATTTTGTGGTTCACTAAATGTATGGGACGTTGTTGAGGCCAAATTGCCGGGAAGAAGAAAGTTGTGATGCTGTCCTTCGCAGGTAACAACGCCACACTTTCGTGTCAACCGAGATGCAAAACATAACCTTAATAAATCCTCTTGCTTATACTTATCGTTTTAAAACAGCTACAAATAGTACAATAGACATAATGAGAAATGTTCAACCGATAATATGTCAACAATCATCATACAAATGTTCAACCTGTCAACAATCGTCTTACAAATGTACAGGACGCTCACACAGAGAGTAACGTTGGTTGGTTGGAACCAATGTTGGAAGAGATCCGAAAGAATCCACAGACTGTCATTCAGCCTCATGTCGACGAAATAGACCCGGACACCATCAGATATCAGGCTTCAGGCAACCACGTGCCTCGCGGGGGATTCAGCTGGGACCTCAGGTAGGCGGGGAAGAGGGGCAGCGAGCTCTATGTGGGAAGATGGGTAAATCAGAATTCAGGTACCACAGAGTCGGATACCGTTAACAATGTCAGCTACACGTTTTTCGCTCTATACGTATCGTTAGTTCTGTACATTATAGGCCGGTTATATGTTCTCTACAAATGTCTCGTACGGATAGTGGATATGTTACTGATAAGTTTCTAGACGCTATTACAAAACACATGCTTAAATTTAATATGTAAGTTAGACGTCTAAGAACAGTGCGATACATTCAGAGCTTGGAACGTAAGCTGAAACTGGCTACCATCTCATTAGGTCTCTTAAGGAAGTTCCATGTGCTTAGTAAGACTTCAGATAGGTCCATTTGGAATTAATTAAAAGTTTGTTAGGGAGACTCTCCGGGACTATGTCGTAGATATTCACTAGCGACTTCCGTTATGCAGTCTAAAGATGTTGAGCCAGGCATCAATAGGAGATATATCGGATCGGCAAAGGAAATTAAGTTGATAATATAACTTGATCATCTAAAGCGATACGTTGAGATTATACTGGAGAGTCAAATTGGCTATCGACTAACTTACCTGATTCATTTATTAAATTGGCGATAATTTATCGGTACGCCCGGATGTATATTTATTAGTAAACTCCAATAGTTCGACTACCGCTGTGCAACACAACCCGACTGTGCGGTGGCGTGACGTCATGTGTTCCTCTCCGCGCGCAGGTACGTGTGGATGCAGATGCCGGCGCACGAGAAGCGTCGACTGAGGAGTGAGGCCCAGGCCCACCGCTCGCCGACACTCGTCGGCTGCGCCATCGCCGTGAGGAAGAACTACTTCCACCACATCGGCGGCTTTGACGACGCCATGAACGTCTGGGGCGGCGAGAACATCGAGCTCGCCTTCCGCACGTGGATGTGTGGCGGACAGGTACGTCGTCGCTTCTTCCTTCTCTCGCCGTCTGCCTTTACTGGGGTTATACATTAATATGCACATAAAGAAGGGAAACGATTTTCGTTATGCATGTGTGAGAATGTGCAACGTAACCGCAATTATACGTGGCTTTGAGAAAGGGGTTGTTTCGTAATAGCGATGCTTGAAACGTGAACGTTGAGGGGTATCGCGTTGTCTTCAAGCAGAGTAACGCTGACAATTATCACAGAAGAAACATCCGGTATTGTTTAAATGGTCAGGCATATTTAAAACGACTGGTGCTTTTAAAATGTTTCGAAACGTATCATGCTCCAATGCAGACTTTAAAGACGTTACAACATGATTCCATGTTGCATGTGCAATTATAACTGAATTCGTTTCGGATGTATGTCTCTTTCTTGTATGTACATGGCTGATTTGAGCGTGACTGTGGTTTTACTAAAGGCACTGCAAGTGTTTGACCGTGTCTGGTCGTGTCTGATCGTTTTTGACGGTGTTTGATCGTGTCGGATCGTATCGGACCATGTCGGACCGTGTCTGGTGGTGTGCGATGGTGCTTGACGGTGTCGGACTGTGTCTGACGGTGTCTGACGGTGTCTGACGGCGTCTGACGGTGTCTGACGGTGTCTGACGGTGCCTGACGGTGTCTGACGGTGTCTGACGGTGTCTGACGGCGTCTGACGGTATCTGACGGTGTCTGACGGTATCTGACGGTGTCTGACAGTGTCTGACGGTGTCTGACGGTGTCTGACCGTGTCTGGTGGTGTTTGGCTGTTGCAGGTGCTCACCCACCCGTGCTCCCGAGTGGCGCACACCTTCAAGCCCTTCGCCTACTCGTTTGACGGCGACCGAGAGAAGATTGTGCAGAAGAATTTGATGCGTATCGCCGAACTGTGGATGGACGAATGGAAGGACTTCTTCTACGCGTCCACGTGGAACTGGCCGACGAAGCGGACGAGTTTCAACGCCCGCGACATGGCGTCGCTGGAGCGCCGTCGTGCGCTCAAGAAAAAGCTCAAATGCTACGGCTTCGACTGGTACATGCGCACCATCGTGCCAGAGATACCGACGCCGCCGCGAGACGCCACTTTCTACGGCGAGGTGACGAACCTCCGTACGGAGGCGTGTCTCTACGAGATGGACGACGGATACGTCGGCATCACCTACATGTGCTTCTTCCACCGAGTCTTGCCCGAGAACCTCTTCTCCATCGACACCCGACACCGACTCGTGCATCGCAGTCGCTGCGTCGAGGTCGACATGTCCAACTACTTGCTCCGTCTCATCGACTGCGACAAGAAAGTGGACAGTTGGACTTGGAGCGTTGACAAGACACATGAAGTGGAGGGTTCCATCAAGGCAACAGCGACGACGGAGACGGGAGATCACCAAGAGCTTTGCCTTGCGCAGGTGACGAACATCAACAAAGTGCATTTCAAGAAACAAATGCCGCAGCTCATACCTTGCGGCGGAGAATTCCAGACTTGGCGCTTTCAATATATGTTCATGTTTGATCACAAGTTCCCGCTAGGTTAGGTCACGTGTTAACTATATACTCGATTTAGACATAACCAATTATGTTATATATTGAATATTAACATTCCAGTTTAGTTCGATCAACATTCCAGTTTACTTTGTTCATCTTAATAGATTAGGCTGTTCATGTTTTCCTTAGATTGTCAAGTTAAAGACTGGCCATTCCATCACATGTCATTAGGATTCATTACGCAAAGGATTTAATAGTTGCTGTATACCTTTATATTTACCACTAATCGGAAATTGAAAGAACATGTTATTTTATTACAATACGAATTTTTTACTTTTATATTCTAAATGTACATATTGGTATGTGTGTAACTTGTTTTGTATATCACTACTGTCTAATGTGAATGTAGCTAAACATACGTGTCCTATAAACAGTGTTGTTTTATATATATTCAGTAAACCGTTCATTGTGTTTGTGACACACAACGTGAGGCTCTTCCATGTTGATTGTCACGAATACAATTTTGTATTTAACAAGAACGCTGCCGCAGGTCGGTCACAAGACATACACCAAACTGCACAGTTTTTAATGTTTCTCTGTCTGTCTCTGTCTGTCTCTGTCTGTTTCCGTATGTCTCTTTATGTCTGTCTCTGTATGTCTGTCTCTGTATGTCTGTCTCTGCAATCTCTGTCTGTCTGCCTCTCTGTATACATGTTTGACTGGTATACATGCCTGTCTGTATACATGCCTGTTCTGTATGTATGTCTGTCTTTTCTCTCTCTCCTCTCTCTCCTCTCTCTCTCTCTCTCTCTCTCTCTCTCTCTCCTCTCTCTCTCTCTCTCTCTATCTCTCTCTCTCTCTCTCTCTCCTCTCTCTCTCTCTCTCTCTCTCTCTCTCTCTCTCTCTCTCTCTCTCTCTCTCTCTCTCTCTCTCTCTCTCTCTCTCTCTCTCTCTCTCTCTCTCTCTCTCTCTCTCTCTCTCTCTCTCTCTCTCTCTCTCTCTCTCTCTCTCTCTCTCTCTCTCTCTCTCTCTCTCTCTCTCTCTCTCTCTCTCTCTCTCTCTCTCTCTCTCTCTCTCTCTCTCTCTCTCTCTCCTCTATTTATCATTATATATACCTATCTGTATATCTGTTTATCTGTATGTCCGTCTGTCCGTCTGTCCGTCTGTCCGTCTGTCTGTCTATCTGTCTATCTATCCTTCTATCCATCTATCCATCTATCCATCTAACCATCTACCCATGTACCCATCTATCCATCATATATATGACAATGACATGATTGGTGCGCTGCAGTGTGGCTGCTCCCGGACTCTGCGTGTAAAGTAGTAAAACATTTCATTGTTTTGAATTTTATAAAGTGTATATACTGAATTGTGAATACCAAAAAAATATATGCTGGACATTTACGAATCGTTCATGCCGTGGATCTTCAGTTTTTATCGACTTTTACTCTTGAGGCGTGGCAGCTGTGATTAACCAAGCTTGACCGGAACCGGTTTCCAACCAACATTACCTGGACGTCTACGCTCCGCCAGCGACCGGCGAAGTATGTCGTTGTCCAGGACGTTCCTTCTCGGCCTACGACACTGCCGTCAACCGTCTAGCCAACCGCTGGCAACAACAATACGGACGCTGAACTTGTGCCGACCACCGACCAGGCGCGGGACATCAGCCGGAACGAGGCGTATTAGGCCAATAATCCCGCTGGGGCCGTTGAATGCGAGACATGGTATTTGTAAACAGCGTGGTGTCAACCAACCAAATCTCACCTAGGTAACACTTGAAAACTGCAGTACGAAATCCATCGCCAGTTATTATACTGCAAATGTGGCTCTGATTAACGCTAGATCCCTGCGCAATAAATCGACGACTATAAGCGAATCTATTCTTGAGCATAAATGAGATGTGCTGGCAATTACAGAGACCTGGCTTATGAAGAACGTAGACGATGCGATAGTAGCCGAAGTAACCCCGCCCGGATATACACTCCAAGATGTCGCCCTGCTCTGCTTCTGGTCGTGGCGGTGGAGTGGCAATTGTGCATCGCGCTACATACAAAACAAAATTGCAACTGAATTTATCTTTAACAACCAGTTAACTACTCGGTTTGCAGTTCGTTAACCCGCATTGTATGAAATTCAACGTGTGGGTTGTCTACCACCCCGCGGTATCAAATAAAACATCCGGGTTAACATAGGACTTTTATATCGAACTCGAACACTTATTCAGCGAAGCGTCTATATCTGTCGTACACCCACCATCATTTTTGGCGATTTCAATATCCACTTTGATAAAGAAATTAAATCTGAACCTCTACGTGATCTTCTTGAGTCGTTCAACCTAACTCAACGTGTACTTTCACCTGCGCACACTAGTGGACTTACCCTGGATCTTGTCGTCAGTAATAGTAACAACAGCCTCATCTCTGCCGTCACAGTTCTTCCAGACTCCATTCCTGATCATCATCGTATTGAAATTGCAGTAAACGCCCTGGAGCCACCTTCTATGGCATCGACGACTGCAAAACGTAACTTTCGGGACACTTATAACTGTGCACTGAGAGACGAAATACAATATGTTTGTGCTGATATGACATCGTGCTGTAAAGATATGCAAGTGGGTGAATTAGTCGCGACGTACAACACCAACTTAACGAAGTGACTGGATACACACGCTCCGTGTCGCACTGTACGCACACGAAACAACTCGACCCACCCATGGTACGACGCAGACATTGACGATGCCCGTGAGAAGAAACGAAAATTGGAAAATCTTTGGAGGAAAACCAAACTTGAAATTCATCGCCAGTTGTACGTCACGTCACGTCACGTCACGTCACGTGATGAATGCAATGCCTTGATACTGGAGAGGAAAACATTATATTTTCAAGATCGTTTAGAAAACGCTAACAACAACACTATGTTTCGTCTGGTGAGATCTTTTGGTGGTCACAATTCTCAGCTACATCCAGAATTCAGCTCGGCAGTGGAAGGATGCGAAGTATTTTAGGATTTCTTTACAGACAAAAATCGATCAATTGTTGTCAAACTTACAACTTTGCACATCAACTGATCTGGTTACATGTGATGAAAAGCAATGTTTCGAAAATCCTATACATGTCTTCCATCCTACAACAGCCGAAGAAATCACAACATTTTTTGTAGCCACGAACAAAACTTGTGTGCTAGATCCTCTACCTGCCAACCAGCTAAAAGAGAATGCAACCAGTCTTGTGTCCATTGTAACACTGATCACAAATGCATCTTTCGAAGACGCGGTCATGCCAACACTGCTTAAGCAGGCTATTGTCCGCCCTTTGTCAAAGAAGCCATCGCTTAACAAAGACGTCTAGAATAACTATCGTCCAGTGAGTAATATCACACATTTGTCTAAAGTAGTTGAGAAAGTAGTGGCGCTTAGAATATCCACACACGTCTCTGATCAGGGAATGAATGACAGCTACCAATCGGCGTATCGAAAACACCATTCTACGGAAACGGGTTTACTATACGTTACCAATGCCATGAAATCACCAGTGGACAACAAACAAGGCACATCACTGGTTCTCATCGATTTTATTGCAGCTTTTGAGACAATTAACCATGCCATCTTCATTCGACGACTACGATTGCGCTACGGCTTTGTTGACAAATCATTAGACTGGGTAGTCTCGTACCTGCAGGGACGGACTCAGCGCGTTGTAATTGGTGACACATTTTCGGGTACAACTCCTCTGACGTCAGGTGTCCCGCAAGGCTCCGTCCTAGACCCACTGCTCTTCTCGTTGTATGTGCAACCAATTGGCGATATCATCAGAAAACATGGCCTTTGCTACCACCACTGCGCTGATGACTTACAACTCTACTCCCACTTTGACTTCAATACAACCGCTTACGCTGCTGTTTTACGTCGAATGGAAGCATGCCTGGATGACATAAAACATTGGATGGCGCGGAATTACCTGTGCATGAATGACAGCAAGACCGAATATGTTCCAGTGGTGCCTAAATTGGCCGCTGCACTTGTGGATGGCAGCGTAATAGTCTAGGATAAAAGCATGAAAATGGGACCATTTATGTAAAATTTCACGGCGAATCCGATTAGAGGGGGTTCCACGTCAGATTGTGTGTCCTTTACCTTGAATTTCAAGGTCAAACGTTACTGAACGTGAGTTTTCAATACCACCACTGTTTTTGCATATGTGTACGAATGCGTGTGTATAATTATGTATGTTTGCATGTATGTATGTATATATATTACATGTATGTATATCTATGACCTTGAATGCCACGGTCAATTTTTTTCAAAAACATCCCTGTTTTTGTTTATATGATAATAACGATAATTAATCTCATATTATTCAATACCATCGCTGTTTTTGTACGCATGCGTTTATATACCATATATACATACACTCTCCACGGCCCTTTCGAGATGTCGTGTAACACCATTTTCATTTCGGTCGTCCTCTTCTCCTTTTATCACTTACTCCTGTTTTGTATGATCTCTTGGCCAATCTATCCTCACTCATTTTCTTTCCATTACCTCAACATACTAAACAAAACAAATATATATATATACCATATATATATATTTATATATATATATATATATATATGTATATATACATATATATATATATAAATATATGGTATATATATATATATATTATATATATATATGTGGTATATATATATATATTTGCTTTGTTTAGTATATTGTTTAGTAATATATATATATATACCACATATATATATATATCGAAACTATATGTGTGTGTGTGTGTGTGTGTGTGTGTGTGTGTGTGTGTGTGTGTGTGTGTGTGTGTGTGTGTGTGTGTGTGTGTGTGTGTGTGTGTGTGTGTGTGTGTGTGTGTGTGTGTGTGTGTGTGTGTGTGTGTGTGTGTGTGTGTGTGTGTGTGTGTGTGTGTGTGTGTGTGTGTGTGTGTGTGTGTGTTATATATAATGAAAATGGTGTTACACGACATCTCGAGAGGGCCGTGGAGAGTTGGAGAGAATACCAGAGGGTTGTGATAGGTGGAGACGACTTCTTGGGAGAACGGAATAGACGATTCAGCGTGGCAGAAGAAAAACGTCAAGAACTTGGACGTTGATGAAACTTGTAAATTATATTTTGCAGAAAGTCAACATCGTTGACCAGCCCGCGTCATGATGGGATCAAACGAGAGACATGTTTGGTTTTGAAACGAAACTGGTCTCGCAAATCAACAAGTGCATAACAGCTAATGTATGAAAAGAAATGTAACGTTTTATTCATGACTGTGGCCTGTATACAATCATAAGCATCGACACCATTACGTGGTTCGTCAATCGGGACATTAATTACGACCGTGTCAAACACCGTCGGTAAATGAGTTACGTATTTATAATCCAGGTCAAGATGCCATAGGACTGTACAATGTATTTCTGGAATTCATACGCCCACCACCCGTGTAGTTTAAGATACAGACATCGGACAAGTTACTGTTTATAAACAATACACATATATGATTCTTAAAGAAAGTGACACACATCTCCGTTTGTTAATATTACAAACACACCAGAGCTTGATACAACATGTATAAAACTGTTTCCATGTTGAGATGACATTGCTGTAGTTGATTATATATTTCACCAATATGTCGTGTAAAGACGCATCCATCCACCTACGTGCACGCACGGACACAGACACGCACACGCACACGCACACGCACACGCACACGCACACGCGTCCTTTCCCGTAGATCCTAATGTACTGTGTTTACATTATCTTTCTACGGCGGAATGATTACAACAACATTATTCATGAAAAGCTAATGAAACAGATCAATGTATTAGTATGACATGTTGACGCTAATACTGACTAAATCTCACATTTATTGAGATCATTGACTATGTTACACATTAACAAATGCACGGCGTATGTATGTAATGTGTGAAAGTATCAGTAAAATGTTTTTGGGGAACGTCATTAGAATGAACACGTGACCTAACCTAGCGGGAACTTATGGTCGAACATGAACATATATTGGAACCGCCATTTTTGGAATTCAGCGCTCGCGTCGCAAGGCAGAACCTGCGGCATTTGTTCCTTGTAATGCACCTTGTTGATGTTCGTAACCTGTGTCACACAGAACTCTTTCCGTTCTCCCTTCTCAGTTGTCGTCGTCACTTTAATGGAACCCTCCACCTCACGTGTCTTGTCAACACTCCAAATATAATTGTCCACTTCCTTGTCGCAGTCGACGGCAGTCGACGAGACGGAGCAAGTAGTTGGACATGTCGACTTTGACGCAACGACCGCGATGAACGAGTCGGTGTCGGGTGTCGATGGAGAAGAGGTTCTCGGGCAGGACTCGGTGGAAGAAGCACATGTAGGTGATGCCGACGTATCCGTCGTCCATCTCGTAGAGACACGCCTCCGTCTTGAGGTTCGTCACCTCGCCGTAGAAGGTGGCGTCTCGCGGCGGCGTCGGTATCTCTGGCACGATGGTGTGCATGTACCAGTCGAAACCGGAGCATTTGAGCTTCCTCTTGAGCGCACGACGGCGCTCCAGCGACGCCATGTCGCGGGCGTTGAAACTCGTCCGCTTCGTCGGCCAGTTCCACGTGGAAGCGTAGAAGAAGTCCTTCCAGTCGTCCATCCACAGCTCGGCGATACGCATCAAATTCTTCTGCACGATCTTCTCTCGGTCGCCGTCGAACGAGTAAGCGAATGGCTTGAAGGAGTGTGCCACTCGGGAGCATGGGTGGGTGAGCACCTGCAATCGCCAAGCAACGTCAGACACGGACAAGCACGGTCAGACGCCGTCAGACGCCGTCAGACATCGTCAGGCACGGTTAGACACCGCTAGGCACCATAAAAAAACACTGTCAAACACTATCAGACTCCGTCAAACACGGTCGGACACGGTCAGACACCGTCAGATACGACAAAACACCATAAAACACCGTCAAACACCGTCAAACACCGTCAAACACCGTCAAACACCGTCAGACAGGTTAGACACCGTCAGACACAGTCTGACGCGGTCAGATGCGGTAAAACACCACCAAACACCGTCAGACATGGTCAGACATCGTCATACACCATCGAACACCGTCAGACACGGCCATACACCGTCAAACACCGTCAGACGCGGTCAGATACGGTTACGGTTAAACACCAGCAAACACCGCCACACACCGTCAAATACTGTCAAACACCATCAGACACTGTTAGACATCGTCATACATTGTCAGACGCGGTCAGATACAATAAAACATCGTCAGACACCGTCAGAAACCGTCAAACACGGTCATATACTGTCAAACACTGTCAACCACCGTCAAACACTGTCAGACGCGGTCAGATACAATAGAACATCGTCAAACACTGCCAGACACGGTCAAACATCACCAAACAGCGTCAGACACCGTTAGGCGCGGTCAGATATAGTAAAACACCGTCAAATACCGTCAGACACAATCAGACACGGTCAAACACCACCAAACACTGTCAAACACCGTCAGACACCGTCAGACACCGTCAGACACCGTCAGACACCGTCAGACACCGTCATACACCTTCAAACACCGTCGAACACCGCCAGACGCGGTCAGACACGATCACACTCGCTCATGTCTGCCATGTACACGCAAGACAGATATAGACAGTTGAAAACAAATGTTGCCCTAGCGGCACATGTAACATGCTGTGTAAACATTAAAACTAAATATGACGAGGATGCGTCTCAATAGCCCATTGCTAGAAGATAAGCAAACATTTCCAAAGCAGTCATTTAACTGTTCCGGACAAAGTCTTGTTAGATATGAAGAATGCCGGTTTTTCTTCCCATTATCATTTTAGACTTTACAGTCATGAACTGCTACAAAACAACGCAATACACCATGCCATTCATATTTCAGGCATCGCGATTATAAAAAGCCCGTTTAAAAAGTTAAATCTATTGTTATAATACACATTATCACACGTGCATGACGGAAATCGTTTCCCGTCTTTATATGTATATTTGTGTATAACCCCAGTAAAGGCAGAAGGCGAGAGAAGGGAGAAGCGACGACGTACCTGTCCGCCACACATCCACGTGCGGAAGGCGAGCTCAATGTTCTCGCCGCCCCAGACGTTCATGGCGTCGTCGAAGCCGCCGATGTGGTGGAAGTAGTTCTTCCTCACGGCGATGGCGCAGCCGACGAGTGTCGGCGAGCGGTGGGCCTGGGCCTTGCTCGTCAGTCGACGCTTCTCGTGCGCCGGCATCTGCATCCACACGTACCTGCGCGCGGAGAGGAACACATGACGTCACGCCACCGCAGAGTTTGGTTGTGTTGTTTGCCATTAAATAGACATCCGGGCGAATCGATGAAGTATCCCCAATTTAGTAAATGAATCAGGTAACCCGATGTAATAAATACAACTGCGGTGTGTTGCACACATAAGGATCATTTCTCGAAGATAATTCGTCATAAACTGAACACATTGTTAAACTTGAGCAGCGTTTTCAAAATGCAAAAATGTCCCGGTGGCTCGAACTGTTTCTGGTATACAAGATCACTGTTTATGAGCGAAAACGAGTTAAAAAGAGCAAAGCCGGGCTTAATGAGCTCAGAGGAATGTTAGTGTGGAACGGTCCACAGAAAATACTGATAAGGTATGTTCAAACTAATATGCTAATCATATAAACTGACGTCGGCGTACAATCGATCAACTTGATAGCTTACTTAACTTCCCAATATGACATTCGTTGACATCATTGAATCTCCTTAGACCATCTAGCAGAACTCTTATGTGAAATTGTGAATCTCCCTAGACAACGCAGCTGTAGTCCCCAACTGAATCTTTCTAGACGCCCTAAACCCAACTAAAGCCTCATTGAATCTTTATATATTGCTACACTCACGCCTATCACTCCTATTATTAATACTAGTAATAATAATGGTATTCATTTGAGTACCATTATTTAATTAAAGGTAAAAGTTAGCTCTGATATAGCGTAATATCGAAGTCGTAGAACCGTTCAGAGCGCTTATTACACTTCAACTTTGGCAGACCTACTTATTCGACCACCAACGAGATTAATATTGGAAGCATTCAGCTTCGCCACAATGTCTACGCGAAGACAACGCATTCATTTAAACCCACCACACAAACCCACCACACTCTAGTGCCACGTGTTATCATCACGTTACCTGGGATCTCTGATTTCCCTCTAACCAACCTGATGTTTTGCCTCCACGTACCTAAGGTCCCAGCTGAATCCTCCGCGCGGCACGTGGCTACCCGAAGCCTGATACTCAATTGTGTTCGAGTCAATCTGGTCAACGTGGGGCTGAATGACCGTCTGTGGATTCTTTCGAAACTCTTCCAACAATGGCTCCAGCCAACCAACGTTGTTCTCTGTGTGAGCGTCCTGTGCATTTGTAAGACGATTGTTGATTGGTTGGACATAATTATGTAAGACGCTTGTTGGTAGATTATCCATTGTGGACATTTCCAATTACTGATATTCTAATTTACGTGGCGTTTTTGAAACGTTAAGTATGATCAAGATGATTTGTTATGATTACGTTTTGTAATACGGTTCAAACGAAAATGTGGCTTTGTTGATTACGAAGGACAGCCTCACACATTTTTCGGCTTCCCTAAGGTTTGTACTCAATAACGTCCCACATTTTTGTCAACCATCATAACACTAAATCCGCTAATGCAACATGTCAAACAAATTAAAACCCACCCGCAATTTGTAAATGTGCAAAACCTATTTATGACGATTTGGGAGTTATGGGAATACATAATATGTTAACAATTAGTTGAATATTCGCAGAAAGCTGGAAGGCAGCATCTTTACTTAGAGGCGTCTACGTCACAGCCAGACTATTTTACAAAATGGCAGCGGTGGTTTTAGTTTCGTACACACCTGGAACATGAGCACTTTGCCTTTGGCGAGTCTGGCGCCAATCAACCGCACTCGGATGAGTCCTTCGCGTTTCTGTGTCCGCAGTAGCTTTACCTGTCGGCATAAAGAAGAACCCGTGCTGAATGTGTGTGTGTGTGTGTGTGTGTGTGTGTGTGTGTGTGTGTGTGTGTGTGTGTGTGTGTGTGTGTGTGTGTGTGTGTGTGTGTGTGTGTGTGTGTGTGTGTGTGTGTGTGTGTGTGTGTGTGTGTGCGTGCGCGCGCGCGTGCGTGTGTGTGTTAGATCTATAATTCTAATCACCGCCATGTGACAGCACATTACAATGCCACTACCAAGCATGGACCAATGGCCATAATTTCTGAAAGACATCCAGCTCCAGCCATCCAGCTATGATGCATAGATTACAGGTAAATTATGATATTACTGTATTACATTAATTGTCCGCAAGCTGTATGCAAGACCTTTAAAACTGCTAGTTGTGTATGGTGGTTAGCCTGATTATTGAAAATACTGTTGGCACCCACGCTGGCCCGCACGTACGCATTTACATGCACACACACGCACACACACGCGTGCGCGCACGCACCCGCACGCAAGCACACACGCTGTATCTTTTCGACACACACGGATTAACAACTTCCTCAGCCGACGGCTAAACGAACCACGCCCGACAGCGGTGGTACGCCACGTGGCGCAAACACGACTTCTGCGCCTGGATATAATTGCTCCTTCGGGATATATCAAAACCAACTTAGATATAGACCACACGCGGAGAAAACGGAGGAGAGAATCACCCCTTTCGGGAAGCTGGAGTGTGTGTGTGTGTGTGTGTGTGTGTGTGTGTGTGTGTGTGTGTGTGTGTGTGTGTGTGTGTGTGTGTGTGTGTGTGTGTGTGTGTGTGTGTGTGTGTGTGTGTGTGTGTGTGTGTGTGTGTGTGTGTGTGTGTGTGTGTGAGCGTGCGTGCATGTGTGTATGTGCGTGTGAGTGTGTGTGCGTATGTGAGCGTGTGTATGCGTGTGCGTATGTGAGCGTGTGCGTATGCGCGCGCATGTATGTCTGCGCGAAAATGTCAGCGTATTTTCTTCAACTTTGAAATATAACATGTGGTAAGTGCAAGTACGTGGATCGTACACAGAGCCACGTACAGAGAAACTACAAGTAATTATGGTGGTCATCAAGAGCGTAGATACTATAAAGGTAGTGGTTGTATATCACATAAAACACATCACAATATCTGAGAGTTCAGACATCATTACGTCAAACATCATGTTAGGCGTCATAAAGTGTATTGTGGTCGGATTTGGAAAAACCAATTACTCACAACTTTGCCTCTGTATCAAGCCGAGCTCTGTGTTAATATTGGACTTTGGTATAATTATGTCGCGTGGAACTGTGTCACTGGCAATAATGATGTACTTCCGCCCGAGGTTCAACCATGTTCGCCTCTGCTCCCGACTCCTACGCCTATTTATAGTCAGTCACGACACCTCGACCTTCTGCGGCTAAGTACTGAGCTCGTACAGAGAGACGATATATCGCAACGCCAACCACACAAAAGGAAGAAAACACAAACGAACTGCTGTGTGATGCGTGCCACCTTAATCCTGGCACTGAGTTAGAAGTTGCCTGATCGTATATACACACGTGATGAGAATGACGCCAGCTTAGAGGCTAGCCCCAGTCCGCAGCAACGGTGATGCCGTCTACTGTTACACTATCAATTGGACTGAGCAAGTTTGCGAGTTTGTCACACGAGAGCAGTATTTTCGTGTATCGTGTTAGGCATGGTTTTATGAAAGCCATGAGCACGGTAGATGCGTCCGGTCTGTTCTCCTGCATCGTGCGTGTGATGCAAGTCGGAATTTGTATGTGTTTTTAACACTAAAGCGACATGCACAGGGGCCTACTCCTAGTGTTGCATAACGGAGGCACTGTTTGGCTGTTGCAAACAATATAATGGAAATTGCGTAGTTGACACGAACGGGTTATACATGGAATCATTGAGAAAACTGTTCTCAAACGTCAAAAAAATATCATTATAGGTCGCGGATTTATGTTCATTGAATATAGTCGGAACAACAATGCCATCAGACACAAGTGAACGTATTTAGTCTAGCTGGTATCACGGCAGCAAAAATAGTTTTATGAAAAGTAAATTAAAACATCATACATAATCTCCTTGTTGGACTCAGCTACAGCGTGATGTAATTAAACTTGTTACATACATTGAATCGTAACGTCCAATTCCCCGTATTCACAGGAACATGCTGCAACATTGATTCATGAACACGTCCGAAATTAACAGCGAATAATTTAACAGAACGGCGCACATAAAATCCGCTATAATGGTGGTTTTACGAGAATCTCCGTAAACGTGATTTGTATTCGGCAGCTGTTTAGTAATTATTTATAACATGTGTTACTGGAATATAATGTAAAGGTCATACCACATGTTTACAAGTTTGGGCTGGAATAATATTTACTAAACAAGCATTTAGTAGTTAAGCAATCATACCTAATTTAGTTGGGTAGAGGAGAAACACACGTGCGAGCGCGCACGCACACGCACGCACCACACACGCCATAGGCACGCACGCACTCACACACGTGTAAGCGCGCGTAGTGTCAGTCAGTCAGACATACAGACAGGCGGGCGGGCGGGCGGGCGGGCGGGCGGGCGGGCGGGCGGGCGGACGGACAGAGAAGACGAAATACCGCATACACAATATATGTTGACCAGTATGGTTTATCAGTTCGGGGTCACTGCATAAAACTCCCCCGACTATGTCGTCCGTGCGCTCGGATGTTTCAGCAAGGGATAACGGGATGGGAGACAGATCGACGAGGACAAGTATCGCGGCAAGCGCCACCAGTAACGACAGACACAAACAGGAGAAGAGGCGTTCCCGTATGACGAGAAACAAGTTACCAGTGAGCGTGTATTGCGCATGAGACGGTGTAACACGAGTAAAAGAAAGAGTGCAGGTGTTCGTCTCCGGGCTCTCGGCTGTCTGGATTCTAAATGGGAGTAAGACACGGTGTTATGTTTTTTAGAAGGTGATGTCGACCGTATTGTGTGTTAGTTATGAGTCAGTTAGGCACACGTAATGTGTGCTTGTACCAAGCCGTGGATGTCATTGCAGTTATGTGTGACGGTCTACTGTCTGTATAGACGTCTAGTTACGTGTGACAACTGTCTCTTCATAGTTCTGTGTTAGCACGACCCCATCGCTGCGTCTTTCAAAATAGAGGGAATATTTTAGCACATTTCATACGGTATAATTGTCAAATGGTGTGCGTGGGTGTTTGTAACTTGTACATGATCATATATGCATACGTGGTTGAAACGTAACCATGGCGTATTGTATGTGTATTTCCTCCGTGGCGCCGAGATGCGCTCGCTCCTTTTTATGTTCAATCGCATCCTTGAACCATTGGCCTCTGACCTACCAGTTGAGAATGCATTACAAAAACCACAATGATAGTTATTTATGATAATTTACTTACGTTTATATTACATTCTCTGTTTTTATAGACGGTTTTTATCCTTCTTAAATCGGAGTGGTGATCCCCTGGTGGCGCCACCGTAATGGTGATAACTGATGGCCTCGGTTTATTGCTCGATGGGAGGGTGTATGTTAATAACTGATGGCCTCGGTTTATTGCTTGGTGGAAGGGTGTAGGTTAATAACTGATGGCCTTGGTTTATTGCTCGATGGGAGGGTGTATGTTAATAACTGATGGCCTCGGTTTATTGCTCGATGGGAGGGTGTAGGTTAATAACTGATGGCCTCGGTTCATTGCTCGATGCGATGGGAGAGTGTAGGTTAATAACTGATGGCCTCGGTTCATTGCTCGATGCGATGGGAGGGTGTAGGTTAATAACTGATGGCCTCGGTTCATTGCTCGATGCGATGGGAGGGTGTAGGTTAATAACTGATGGCCTCGGTTTATTGCTCGATGGGAGGGTGTAGGTTAATAACTGATGGCCTCGGTTCATTGCTCGATGCGATGGGAGGGTGTAGGTTAATAACTGATGGCCTCGGTTTATTGCTCGATGGGAGGGTGTAGGTTAATAAGTGATGGCCTCGGTTTATTGATCCGTGGGAGGGTGTAGGTTAATAAGTGATGGCCTCGGTTTATTGCTCGATGGGAGGGTGTAGGTTAATAAGTGATGGCCTCGGTTTATTGATCCGTGGGAGGGTGTAGGTTAATAACTGATGGCCTCGGTTTATTGCTCGATGGGAGGGTGTAGGTTAATAAGTGATGGCCTCGGTTTATTGATCCGTGGGAGGGTGTAGGTTAATAACTGATGGCCACGGTTTATTGCTCGATGGGAGGGTGTAGGTTAATAACTGTTGGCCTCGGTTTATTGCTCGATGGGAGGGTGTAGGTTAATAACTGATGGCCTCGGTTCATTGCTCGATGCGATGGGAGGGTGTAGGTTAATAACTGATGGCCTCGGCTTATTGCTCGATGGGAGGGTGTAGGTTAATAACTGATGGCCTCGGTTTATTGCTCGATGGGAGGGTGTAGGTTAATAACTGATGGCCTCGGTTTATTGCTCGATGGGAGGGTGTAGGTTAATAACAATACTGTGTGCGTTTACCTTGGGCAGTAGTTTGACGTATCTCTCGAGTGGCTCCTTCAGGTCGTTGTTCGGACTGTGGTCGTCGATGATGATGATCTCCTCAAGCAACGAGTCGGGGGTGTGACGTAGGATGCTATGTATAGTCCGCAGCAGCATCGACAGAGCCTCGTTGTAGAACGGAATGATGACAGTCGTCGTGAGATCGTGACTAGGGTCGTAGCGAACGCTGAGACACGCTTTGGGTCTCGAGTCGACAACGTCTCGCTCGAGCGGGGTCCGTTCGCTCTGCGACACGTTGATGTTGTACGTGTGGTCCGGCGGACGGTCCGGATGCAGGAAAATCGTAGCCTGCAGTTCGCGAAGTCGGTCCGCTCGCATCTGACCGATCAACTCCGCCTTCCTGTGAGCGATAGAGTCACGGAGCGGGGCTTCGTCACTGGACCAGCTGAGGATCATCATTAGAGCGAGAGTCGTGAAGATGAACACGATCAAAATCTGCGCTGCCCAGCGCACGAAGAAACGCGTCGCCATGACTCGAAATTTCATAACACACCTACCCGTGTAAGTGTCTTTGGTAGACGGCGAAGTGAGCGGCCGCTGAACTGAAGCGTTTACGGCGTAGGCCCACAGCTGTGTCGTGTATGGCGTATCGGTTTGTGGTTGGGTTTCTAATATACATCACCTGTAAGCTCACATATTCGCTATATCAACCGGACTTCGGTCGATACTTCTAAATCACCCACTTCCAAGCACCGCCCACGTGGCATGCCGCAGTTCACCTCTAGAAGTCTCCACTAACCAGACATTCGCCGCTGTTCACCAGACACAAAACCGACATTGTGGCCGGTGAACCGTAATAATCTGTGGCCTCGTTGCGGATGACTGGTCTCCGACTGGTTCGGCCGCTAGCGACACCTACCGAATAACTGCGAACTAATATAAATAGGATATTACAGTACATCGCCCATTTGGCATACTTTATGATGAATGAATGTAACATGCTTTGCGTTATTTGCGAAATAACTAAATCAGAACAAGGGCATAGACTATATACCACAAGGGGTACTAGATAGATACATTGCATACGTATCTTGTCTAGGGTCTAGATGCATTCGCAAATCATATATCTGTTATGTGCATCTTTATCTGATATTTGCCAGTGTGAATATCTGACAATGTATCTACCTATAAGTACCAGAGAGGATACTTTATTACTAACCTTACAGACTCTGATGTTCATGCGATAATGCGTATCGTTGAGCAAAATAACCCGCCACTTAAAAAACATTCGTTAAAGACAGACCAGTGATTGTAATGTAATGGAAAACGATTGATATGTTGATTAGTCAATTATAATTACAAAGGTATTGTGATATACTAACAAAAATACCCGTCACCTGACGGACTGCCTCGGTGTATGACAGTTGTGATAGTAGTATTTACCAATTGTTAGAAAACCATAATGCGTTCGCCGATACTCGTTTGTTCAAAATGACGAAGGTCGGAGAGAATGTGAAGGTCACGTGCCAGATAATATCGTATTGTTATCCTACGTATTACGCGTACATTACGTTTTAAGTTTCGAACAACAGATCTACCACATAAAAGGTAAGAATCTTGACATATATGGGCTATTTTCACACACGTCCCATTCGTGGGGGCGTAGATTAATCTGTGAAAGATTGGCGTTCGAGGTTCTAACCGTCTAAGAGGAAAACGTTAACCGACATACGTACATACATGCACACGCGCACACACGCGCACACGCGCACACGCGCACACGCGCACACGCGCACACGCGCACACACACACACATACACACATACACACATACACACATACACACATACACACATACACACATACACACATACATACATATATATGTATACTTAATTATAAGTAGATTATGGGCCGAGGCACGTATCGTGTGTCTAATGCTCTAGTTTAGTGCGTGATTTGTGTCGCTTGGTTTGTATTCTCGCTTCCATGTGCAGCTATCAAATTCAAATAGTTTAGTGGAGTGAAAAGGGAGCCGTGTGTACAAGTTGCTCTTGTAGGTACGCAGCCACTTCATAGACAGTATTCTAGCCCAACATCCACATGGCGCACCATGCGTACCGTGTAGCGTGTCGCTCCAGGCAAATGTGCCAGGGGTCTCGGATGAGATTAGCGCCTCAGAGGTGCAGTGTGCAGGACTCACTACTTCAAATCCTAACTATGGGCAAATAGTACTCGGCAGATATCGCCAATTAGCCTTGGTAGACAAGTGATCTAAGGGAGTAAACCCTAGCAGAATACCGGGAAGGGAGTCCCGCGGGCGGTTTAGTTTGAAATCGTGTTGGCGCGGCCTAGCAGGTGCTAAATATACGGTTCTGGGTTCGTTTGCGATGCACCAGTGAGGCTGAGAGGGAATCATGACGACTCGGCAACACATGTCCTCCGTACACTCCGCTCTCGCTTGAGCGATGGAGAGGATACACCTGTGTATTTCGAGACTGAAGATTGTTATCAATAAGCATACGCTTCACATGGCACAACTAACCGTGACATTTAAACTGACAAGATAAATGTAATAACAAACGCATCGTGTCAGATAGTAGACAGATATGTTTTATTTTAAATAGTTCTTACCCGTACACAATTGTACATCCGACTAATTTGCCACTCAGTTTGTGCATTATGGGCATACAGATAAATAAACGTAGTTGATTCTATAGTTGAAAACACAGGTAGCGCAGTATAATGTGCTTGTGAGTGCACGTGTGTTTGCGTGCTCGTGTGCGTTAGTGTGGGTATGTAGTTATGTGTGTATGTGTGTTTGTGCATGTGCGTGCGTGCGCGCGCGCTCGTATGTGTTTTCATGCGTGCGTGTATGCATGTGTGTGTGCACACGCGTGTGTATACGTGTGTGCGTCAAGAATTGGATGCATTCCCTTTTCTCGTGCGTACGAACCCACGGATGCCATTAATAAAAGGTGTCACGCGTCATCCCTGTGTGTTTATACAGACGTGCACAAATATACAGATAGGTTTTTGACATAGGTCTACACGATTACTATCTACCCAGTGACCAGAGTGGTGATTATGCGTCTAGCCGTAGGTTAACAATGAGAATCGTCAGCACGGGCAATAATATCTTCATGACATATGTCACAAGTGTCCACATAGTCCATAAGATAATATTTATCCAAACAATTCCAAGTGCGATATACATTTGTCCCACCACCTCGCGGCACCGTGCACAATTGTACCACCACCTCACTAACAAAGATACTAAAACGTCGTGGAATGATATACGTATATCATGTGTTCATGAAATGATATCTGAGTGTTCCAATCGCCCATGACACGAAACACGTGTACCAGCCGTTCATGACATTACATAAACGTGTCATACGATACATAATCTGCCATGCGTGACTAATATAAACCATGCTGATAAACAATACAAATAGCGATTTGTATGACATAATGAAATGCAAAAGCATAGAGCAAATTCTCTGACTGAGACGATGCAATGACGTAAACATACTATCCGAATCATAAATAAAATATCTCTTGCAAGTGATGGGAACTCGACAAACGGCAATGTTGTTTGGTTTCTATAAAAAAATAGCAGTCAATATGTAACTTGCGTATAAGATAAAACCATCGGTACACAGTGTTTTAGTCATACTAGTTTTGGTAATAATACATTGGTGTAACACAGTTCGTCATAAACTTCCATTCGCAATGTACAGCGCATGCAGACTGAACGAAGACACGCCCGCTCCGACACACCCACGCACGTATGTGTCGGTTATTTAGCACAATAAATGCACGTTCGCAATGTTGTTTAAAATTGTACATAATAATTATTAACTACACGGCGTCCGTGTAGGGATAACAAACAAACACAATAAACACAATGCTATGGTTTATAACGAGTCGTAGATAAAATCAGCTACATAGCAACCATGTAGGGATAACAAACACAATACTACCGTGTGGTTGATAACGAACACGTGAAAGAATCAGTAACATGAAAGACAACTCTTTGCGTATCTGACAAACATATATCGTAACTTTACCGTCTGTAATATTCTCTCAAAACAATACATGAAAAATGCTTTTTGCCAAACGCGGGATCGCTCCTTTGCAATTTCGACAAATTTCTGAACATAGTCGTAATTGATCGTTATCATAGATTCAAAGACACTAAAGATTTACTAAAATTAAACATTGAAATTACCTATATATAACGACAGCTATTTTGATAGCAAATAATCCACACCGGTTTACGTAGGCCGTGAAAGGGAACGTACAATGATTTTCATTGGTTGACTTTAGTATGTCAACTATTACCATATTTTATTTGAAACGGTAACAACATGTGTTTTAGAACCTATTAAAAGATAACATATCACGATAGTAACATAATCCGGATATGTTTCCAACCGATTTGTCGTAAA
>CAXEFP010000881.1:30000-49621 GCA_963995525.1 Escarpia spicata
ACTTTTCACTCAATGGGTCACGGTGTGACAGTGATAAATTTGAAGTCTGCTTGTTACGCAGACAACGTAACATCTGGAAAATTTGAGGACAAAAAACAGTATATACAAATCAACGGCGACAGTCTGTCTGGCTACGTGGAGAGAGACTACGACAAGCTGCTGTGACTTTGGAGACGTTATAAACTAAAGCCACGCTGATGGCTGAATAACCAGCCTGAAAAATATTGCGACGACAACATACCAAATTGGTAATCAATCTTGAAAAGACTCTTGTATTGACAATACCAGAATAATTTCTAAAGCATAATACTGTATTGGATTGGAATGTTTGGGATTGCTTAACGGAGAACAACTTCAAGAAACACGCTAAGTCATATGCAAAGGAGAAATAACTATAATTAACAGACGGATGCCAATGCAAACAGAAAATCTATTTAAGAAGCACACTGCGGCCAACACAAAAAGGACAAACTTGACGAAACGAAAATAGGTTAATGCAAAAATGGAGGACAACTTTAATAAACAGACAGCTGTAATTGCAAACGGAGAATCTACTTATAATCGAGCTTGCGTGCAAGTATATATGACTGTGTGTTTTCTAACATTTGGTAAGTATTAGTATTACGACTGCTAACTACCAAAACATCACGATAGGTGACGGACATTTTTGCTAGTAGCTTTAAGACAGATACTGCGACCACGGGAAACAGGCAACCAGCCGCAGGACAAACGTATTCCCTCACTACGATGAACGCTCACACTGAGTTCTCAGGAGCACCGCCGATACGGTTTCGAATTAGCACCGTGATAAAAAAAAGTGTTTGAAATAAGACGATGTAAACCGATCGTTGAGAATGGGGCTGTCACGGATGTGGAATGCACTGTACTAAATGGTTTGCACACTAGCGTAGTGTATTTGCACTTCACAAGGTTTATTCTTATAGTAATGTTTGGTTGAAGATGCTTGAAATGTGTAACATGTGCCGCTTGTAACGTGCATGTAACTGGGAAAAGTCGACACCCTAGAGCAAAACAATGAATGATTTTTTTTTATCAAAACATGAAATAATTTATATTTGCTAAAAATATAAGATAAAACTACAGCTAGAAAATTTACCAATTTGTAAATATATCTACAGGTGATCATATTTAATTAACCATGCGCATATATATATATTATATATATATATATATATACATATATATAATATTATATATATATATATATATATATACATACATACATCACGCACATGGGCACACACGCACTCACACGCGTGCACACACAAACACACACACACGCACATACACTCACACGCACACACAAATACAAACACACACACACACACACACACACACACACGCACGCACGCGCGCGCGCACACACAAACACACACACACGCACACGCACACGCACACGCACACGCACACACACACGCGCGCGCGCGCATGCACACACACACAAACGGTGTAAATAATTAATAACCGTAAGATAGTGACGTTGATGCTTGCAGAGGTCTAAATGTATCAAGGGGTTCCTTATTATTTGTTATCACCCCGCGGGTACGTTTAGCAGCGATACTAATGACTGGGGGTTTTACAAGGGGGGTTATTGTGACACGGGATACGGGCAAATAAAACATCTAGGTGACGTACCTTGAGGACATTATCGTCTGTCAGAGCAGCAAAGAGTCGGATCGTGTGTGGCCTCATAACTTAGACAGCAAACCATCTCTGAAGGTGCAAACAAGCGTTCTGCCCCGCGTCTAGGGTCATTACATTATGTCGGTCAAGGCAACATAAATCAAAGGAACGTGCCAGCAATACTAACGGAGAAACGAAATCTTCAACCAAACATTAGACCAAACAGTGTGTTTACATCAACCTGCAATTATTTTCGCGAATCAAGTTTGTGGGTGTTCATATGCTTGTGCGCAGTCTGTTTAATAAAAGAGTGCGTTATTTTTGTGAAATCATAAAATAGTTTACTTTGATCGTTTGATCGAGTAAATTGCGATAGTGTAAATAGCCCCTATGCCATAGAACCGGTGTACGGTGTTTAAAATAAACACCTTTCAAACGCTCAAGTAGGTCGGGTGAAATAGGTCGGGTCTTCACAGAGAAATAACGTTAGTTTGAATCCAAGCCTGATGACAACATATATCAGCGGGGTAGATGTGAGAACTGATATAGGTGAAAGTACATAACGGGATTTTATGATAACGGCTATCCGTTTTGAAATCAATGTTAAGTCGCTAGTCGAGAAATGAGTGAATCGGGTACAACTTAAGATAGCAATATATAGCTATTCTCAACTGAGATTGTATCGTTAGAGCTATGTTTGCAATCCACGAATCGCCATGTATCGTTTGTCGTCGAACTTAAACGATAAACAATTCTCCTAATGGCTTATTTATAACGACGACTCGAGAAAAGTCTAGTCGGTAAGCGTTGCATGTCGTCCGATTGCTTATGACTGTTCCAGACGCCAGTTGATTTCAATTGTCCCGACACAATAGGTTGGAAGTTCACAACTGGTGAATCGTGAACAATAGTAATCGCAAAGACGCGCACACTACACGACGATATACGATTATCCGTGACGCGACGATCGAGTTGTGTCGGGTCTTCTTCAGTTCAGTCTGCGACAGGCTTTATATATTATCGTCTGTGCTAGTTGGCGCTATATTTCTGCATGAAACATATTCATCTGAGTATTATTTACACATCATGACTGTTTTATGCAGCATTTCAAGTGTATGTTTACGCGCTAAGTTAGTTATTCGCTGCTGAGTAAAAGCAAACATGATTTATCGGATGACTGTCAATCTACAAGACGCGATACCGTGGAAAAATACCGTCGGATTTGGCAATGATTGGCCAACACTTTCAACAATATGTCAACCACGTTTGTTGGTGCAGCCTAATAACAGTGCTATTCTACACGTGTGCGTTAACTGACGCGTGTTGTCATTTGATATATTATCGAATCACACGCTCAGAGTGGACGCATTCAAAGTTTAACGCCATTTTGTCGAAGCTAGTTGCGGCAGTCTACTTCGACGTTATGTGCAGAACTATATTTGTTTGTTGGTGCCATAGGGGCACATTGACCGCCCATGTCATCACTACACGTACGACCTTACTACCTCCGAGATAGTTCTTCTTTTTGTTGTGTAATTATACGCTTGCCCTCAGGGCATGTGAGACATCCGTGTGCAGAAGAATGATGCGTGTCTGCACTTGGTTAACCGTGTTTTGGGGGAACTGGGATAGTTTTTGGTTAACTCATAATCCGAGTTAACTGCACATGCGCCCATTTCAACCAATCGGACGATAATACAGTATGATGAAAATTTAATTCCTCAATCTACCAATACAGAACAAGTGATAGTATATGAAAGTACAAAAACGTCTTGAGTATATTTTTAGCCTCCCAATATTTTGAAAATGTTGTAGATGTTTTTGTTGAGTGTCAATGAAGTTGCAACTTCCGAGCTTAATAAAAAATAAAATATACTTTATTAATCCCTGCGGGAAATTGTAGTGCCATCAAACAGTAAGACAATACAATACACTACACGACAGACAATAAAATATATTCAATGAAACTAACTGCGATTCTAAAGACGTGTTGTTGTACGAATAGACGAAGGTACAAAAGAGCGCCGAAATATCTCAGTGCTACATTTTGAACTACAATGCGTGCACTGAAAGAGCTTTGTTGTTTCGCAATGATGTTGTTTGGGGTGTGTCTGTTTAACGTGATTACATACTTTTCCTGGCCATTTGTCACTCAACCTTCAAAAGGAGGGTGTCAAAACTGCATCATCTTGCGCTAGATCCCTGAACATCTTCTACCGCCCCCACACCCCACCCCCATCTTGCGATGTTATGTCCCACAGCAGCGTGATGCACTGGCCATAATTTAGAAAAAACACCGCGAAAAATATCCTACAGCACTCCAAACCCGTCTTCGAAAGCCACGTACGGTAACAGCAGCGTGCTGAAGCTCCAGCTCAGACCCTTAATATTAAGCTCGTCATACCGTTGCAAGTAAAAACTTGCCCGACATAAGCAAGTACGCATGCATACTGAAGCTGGCTAGTTTGATCAATGGACTCATTATACAGAATAATCAAATGCCCAGGTGTTGTTTTCAAGGAACACACACACTTATAGTTGACTCACCAAGACTTTCGCCGACGCCAACGTTTTTTTGTATACGAGTACGCAGTTGAATTATGTTTGTTTGTTCGTTGTTAAAAAAACGAGGTTGCTTAATAACATTCGAGACTTGTCTGGTGTTCAGCGCAAAAAAGAAACTGCTAGAACAGTTAATCACGTTTATGTCAAAGCGGGGTTTCTGTTCCGTTACTGGTGGTAATAGTTTACAGAAATTCGAAACTTTCATTTTTCATATCCAAGAATCATGTTAAATTACCTGGTAGAGGCTTTCGTTGACGTGTCAGAACTCATCAGAATGGTAAATTCCTTGGAGAAGGAGGGGAAGATCACCAAAGATCAGTACTGGTACTTATATCCTACGCTAGAAAAAGTACCACGGATGTATGGATCACCAAAAATCCACAAGGAGAAGGTGCCACTCAGACCAATTGTCGACTACACACAGACAATAGCATACAGAGTATCCAGAGAATTGGCCAACATACTACAACCAATTGTTGGAAAAACAGAACACCATACGGAAAATTCACAAGAATTGGTGAAAGAAATGACAAAGCTGAGAATGGAAGAAGGAGAATCATTTGTGTCATATGACGTTGTGTCACTGTTCACGAAGACCCCAATCAGAGAAGCTTGCAAAGTCATCAGAAAAAGACTAGAGAATGACAAGACACTAAAGAAGAGAACAAATATAAACGTAGACGACATCATGGAGTTGTTGAAATTTGTCTTGGAGACGACATACTTCAGATTTGGAGGAGAAATTTACCAACAGAAGTTTGGGGTAGCCATGGGCAGTCCAGTGTCCCCCATTGTTGTGAACCTGTACATGGAGGACCTGGAGCAGAAAATCATAGCCACAGCACCAGTCGATTGCCAACCGAGAAACTGGAAGCGATATGTGGACGATATAATTTGCCTGGTACACACAGGAAAGGCAAAGAAATTACAACAACACATGAACACTGTAGACCCCACAGGTAGCATCATTTTCACACGGGAAGACGAAGAGAACAACAGCATGCCCTTCTTGGATGCAAAGTTCACCAGAAAGGAAGATGGCAGTGTGAAGTCCACAGTGTACAGGAAGAAGACGCACACTGACCAATACCTGAATTTTGCATCCCACCACCCCAAACATCAGAAGTTGGGAGTTGTCAAAACCCTTATGAACAGGTGTGAGACAATAACTTCGGAGGAGGGGGACAAGAAAGAAGAGGTGGAACACCTGAGAAGAGCTCTAAGAGTATGTGGCTATCCGTCGTGGGCCTTGAAAAAGGCGACAGATAGCAGTAAGAAGAAAAAGACCAACAAAAAGAATAAGGACAAAATCTATCGGAGCCAAGTAGTCATCCCATACATAGAGGGGGTATCGGAGAGAGTACATCGAGTACTGAAAAAATATGGAGTAGCAACGGCCATGCGTCCCCACACCACCCTCAGACACCTGTTGGTACATCCCAAGGACAAAGTACAGCTAGAAGAACAGGGCGAACTGGTGTACCAAATACCGTGCAAGAATTGTGGTGGGGAATACATTGGGGAGACAGGAAGACTACTCAAAACAAGACTGGAGGAACACAGAAAGGACGTAGACAACACGAAAAATGAGAAATACACAAGGAGCGGAAAAAAAAGATTGATGTCTACCATCAATAAATCCGCCCTTACAGACCATGCGACAACTGAAAACCATATCATAGACTGGGAGGGAGTGAAAATTGTTGACAAAGAACCCAACAGAAGAATTCGGCAAATCAAGGAAGCCATCTGGATCAGAAAAACCGAAACACCCATCAACAGAGACGAGGGCAATTACGAACTGCCTCACGTGTACGATGACGTCATTCAGCGTCATAGGTACTGATGAAGTCGACGTGACACGTCAACGAAAGCCTCTACCAGGTAATTTAACATGATTCTTGGATATGAAAAATGAAAGTTTCGAATTTGAAAACGAACTATCCTGAAGAATGTTCAGTAATAATAGTTGACAGAAAGTTTTTGTTAAAGCGGTGTTGTCTGTTCTATCTTTGGAGGTAATATTTGCAGGAAGTTCGCTTATTTGGTTGTAGACTCGCCTACCAGTTTGCAGCCAGGGGCGTGGTTACGAGGCACCTTCAAAACGTACACCTGGTTACGGACGCGTTCCTCCACAAAATAGTTACATTTGCGATTATTTAGACTATAGAATTATATATTTTTACAATTTGAAAATGTTGCGGGCGCAACATTTAAACTGCGAAAGTCGTTTCGGGCTTACCAAACGCAATTTGGCGGGCATGAGTCCTTCAACGTATTTACTCTAGTACAGTATAAAGAACATTATATTTTAAAATGAGGAACACACTGTTTCGGCTGAACAAGTATGTAATAACATGGTTAGTGCCGGCACACACGTACACGAGGACATGTGATCACCTTTCTATCAACTATGATAACCTTTCTGTCAACTAATATCACCTTTCTCTCAACAATGTATCGAAGCTAGATAACCATGCACGCGACCTATCATGTTTGAGCAGCAATGTCTATTGCAGCGACACATCGCGCAATCCCACACGTCCCGTCACCAATGACCACTTGCCCTAATGCATACATTCGCATGCGTGTCTTGTCTATGCAGGTACAATCAACGTTCTATATGTGACTGTTTGTGTTTATGCGCCAGTGTGTCAGACGCGACTTGATTGCCCAAATACGCTGTAGTTGCATTGGGACGTTACAATAACGTCGTATATCGAGTGGTGCCGACATTCTGGTCAAGTACTTGTATCATCCGACGGAATGGAGCAACAACATACCTCGCAGATCTACACCACATGAATAGTTACGTAGGGGCTGGAGCTCCGGCCCCTACATAACTATTCACGTGCTGCTGTTCTTATCTGAATATTGTTTGGGTAATTCTTGCTGTAAAAAACCGTGGAGTGGCTAAACCGAAAAAGTCGATTAAAGGGAGGTATTACAGGTAGATTTGACACATTTTAAATGCATAACTAATACTTTTGTTGTGCCCAAGTTGTAGATTGGGTCTTACTGAAACAAATAATATTTCTTTGTGTGCCAGACCGCCGTTACCATGGCAACAAATAAAAAGGCCAGAGTTTATTGCCCATCTTAACAACAACTTTATCTTGAGGTTGAGCCACAACAATCCATGATCCCATGATCCGGGATCTGGTGGTCGAGCCACAGCGATCCCTGATCATAGTATCCATGATCTGGAGAATAGGTCTCACTCAAGTAAGGATATGGATACCAACCGCTGACGCCAGGTATTCTCTTTGTAGAGCATAGATCGGCTTATGGCATTTGCTGAGGAAGAGTTCACAGGTTTAAAAGAAAATGTGCCGTGCACCTGCACCGTGGAAGAACAATAATCTACGAACAGTCACCAGTCTAACATTAAAACTGATTTCGTCACAGTGACTATCATTAGAGTCTATCGCGAGCAGCAGATCCTTTAAGCAGGCGTTATTATATTGACATAATCTTGTTATCGAGCCCGACAATGGTGTTACGCGTATAGCATGACATCGAGCAATGTGTTCGCTGTGAATGTCACATTGTTCGATGGGAAACTTGTTTTCTGTTGTCAGATACGATGCTTCGTCGCCGGTGCCAATACCTTCTTTGTCCAACTTCGTCACCTGCCTATTTCCGCCTGCAATTTATTCCGTAACGTGTGACGCATTCAGGTCGAATTTTATTGCTAAAATTACGACCGCGAATGTCGCCTAAATGTTTTAGTTGCAGGCGGTGCTCGAAACAATTATATCGCTCCCCGCAGGCAATTAGAGACAGTACCCACAGGTAGCAGTGTAATGGAAGCACGCTCTTTTGCGATGTCAATGACATTTGTTGGTGACATAAACTTGAGAACACTGTGACACAGCCAATGTTACACAGGCCAAGAGATTCCATTACTCATAGCGTGTAGGGTGTGTCTTTTTGTGGTACGTCAACGCTAACGACTGTTTCTGTCAACCTGTATTCGCTTCAACCACAACCATGTCAACATCTTCCACTGACTGTTGAGGTGCATTTTCCCTTGCAGAAAAACCTATGTTTATACAACGCAACACGAATCTCACTGATAGTGTACAAGTGTGATAACACCATAACTGGGCAGCTCAAAATGTAACTCTCAACATGCTGTTAGCTTGATGTCTTCTGCCGCAAACATCTTACTATCACCTGGTATCGTTGTAAGGCTGGACACTGTATAATTCCGAACGCTACGCGCATTCCAACATGTGCAGTTTCGCTGTGAAAGTGTCCCAACAAAGATGTTTCTTGTTTAATTTAAAGTATACTTCTTACAAATACAAAAACATTTGAAAATATATTTCCTGGGAGGAAACATTCTGGACACGGGTACACTAAGCTAACTCGGTCCGTATTTCTTTGAACATTACAAGTGCAGACCTGTATAACTGGCACAGTTTGATGCGTCCACCGGATTCAGGTCGTTCACCTACTTGAACTGATTAGTCTATTTACTTGTTCGATCATTGATTTTCCGCAAGACCGCGGGAATAGAGTGGACGTCGACGACGACATTCATCAGCGGGTCAAGCATGCCAATGGGCGAGGAACGTGGTGACAATTAGAGAGACTGGTTTGTCACGGCCTTTGATGTCGGTGTGATTGACATCGCCAACCGGACTAGGTGTAATAAGCATGGGACCTTTCAATCAACGCCGTCGCGACCGCTGTGTTATGTCGTCTCGTTTACATCCGAAATAACCAAGACCACCCGTTGCTAGATGACATTGCTGTCGTATATCCAGCGCAGTGGCGCAGTTAATAGAGCATCGGACTCTCAATACAGAGAACCCGGGTTCGAATCCTTTGCTGAACCATGGGCAGGCACGTTCATTCGTTCTACCTTGGTCCCGTTCACTCAGCCGTATGAATGAATACCTGGCCATAGACAGCGGTGGATATTTGTGTACAAATAGTCTTTGCGTGTTAATTACAGCGTGGTTGAATGCTTCCAAGAGAAGTCGAGATAGTGTTCGATTGAACAGGTCTGTCAGGGAGTTAAATGTAAAGCGCTTAGAACAGTCCTAATGACTGGATTCTGCGATATACCCTGTCTGTTCTGAAGGGAAAACAGTTGTATACGGACCTCAGTGGTATACGGACCGAGTGTCCATTTACCCCCTTTGAAAAAATCGACTTTTTAATGTGTTGAGTGAGTTACAAGTGACTTATCGGCGCGTACGTGGTATGACAACAGACAAAACTGTGAAACAGATGTTTCCAAACCTTACTGGTATAAGTCAACAATGGACAATTTGGAATGTATTATAAAGTCATTGCCATTGCTTTGACAATTGTGTTGACACATTTTTGCCTTTCAGAATAGCACATGTGTGTTTTTTATTTCTATCAATACACGACTTTTATAATGCTGAATTCAGTAAACACAAACAGAAGGGGCCATGTTTCACTGTAGAAAATGGGTCCTCGCTCCATTGACGACGAAGGACCGTTTAATATCTCACACCGGCGACAGGGAGCAAGATCTGGTGGGTGATAGCTAGAGACCATTAGACTGTGAGTATTGGGAGTTCACATTTACTCCACGTATGTAGGATATAACAGAGTTTCAGAGGGAGCTGAAACTCAGCGGGGCACATCGGCTAAGTTCTCTTGGAACAGAGAAACGACTTCAGAAGTAGAAATGGAGTAATATACAACCGACGAACCGTCCACATCTTTTAAAGTGATCCTATGTGTGTACATTGAGCACCTTTGTGTGATTAGATTTTCATTACCATTTTTCTACACAAGTTTGTTTGTATATGAACAGCCGTCGATGTCATAAACCACAGAGCATCATTCCTAGTTTACCTGTTTAGGGAATCAAGGATTTATACAGTACAAAACAGTGCCTTAACGACAAACGCAGTGATCATGTAAGCTTGCTCACACTACACACATGCTAACATTCATACTATGTTTTTCTCTGGAAGAATTTGAATTTGGTGATGTATTGGTTCAGTTAAATTTCTATCACAAAAGGTGGCTCCTCGATAGCGACTACCATAGTCTTAGAGGAGTCTCCTGACCCAATGTTTTAGTATTTACCACACATTATACCATGTTTACCATAAGGTTATATATTTATATTATATATATATTTTTTTGGACATCGATGTATTGTATGTATGTATCATTTGAAATGTATCGGTCAAATAAAACAAATTGTGGTTGTTGTTGTTGTTCTTCTTCTTCTTCTTCTTCATTTTCTTCATCTTCTTCTTCTTCTTCATCTTCTTCTTCTTCTTCATCTTCTTCTTCTTCTTTGTCTTCTTCTTCTTCGTCTTCTTCTTCAAACAATCAAAGTATACCAAGTACAGTCGAAACTCGCTCTATGGTCACCTCGATAATGAGCCACCTCGCAATTAAGGTAATTCCAGTACAGTCCCTAATTATTTCCATAACAGTAAGATATAGGAAACTGTTCCCGTTAATAAGGTCACCTCGCTATTCAGGTCACTTTTGTCCAGTCCCGAAGGAGGTGACCTTAATCGTGAAATTCCACTGTATAAGAAAGAGAAACAAATATCCAGATCGCTCCTCTGTCGGGGACACGGGTCACGCTGCATATGTCACGATTGGCCGCTGTCACCATTCCTCGGCGACTCGCAGGAATGCCGCTTTAACTGAGGGTGACAAATGCGAGCGCGCCCCCGCGGGGTAGACAGACTCCTTGGAGAGACGCCGTGAAAGGATTGCCAACAACATCGGGTCGGCGTAGAATATCGGGTGTGTGAGTCGAAGCAAGACCATTGTACATATATGGCGTGACACCATAACACCCTCCGCGGGCCCGGTTGTCGAAGACCGCCAATACGTGGAACCCGAGCTGAGTGCGACCGTCGAGGTGGCAAGAACGCGTGACCGGTATGGCGGCTCAACTACTGTGCTCACGTGTCACTGTTCTGACGGTGACGTTACAAACGGCATAGTTTTTGCTATCTATCTATCAATAGCAAGCATCGTTTTTACCGCGTTCAAGACAAATGTTGCTCTATGTTTGACAGTATTCCTGTGTTGCGTAAGTAATTTTGATAAGCCTGTTAGTCTGTCCGCGGATACGTATATTCCAAATAACGCTGGCATCAGTTATGATTCATCTATATTTATTTATCTAACCACAAACCATATCTTATGTTTCAACCACGCATCTATTTGTGTGCCCATTCTTACATGTAACCATCTTATGTTTCAACCACACATCCACTCGTCCCTCCATTCTCATATGTAACCATCTTATGTTTCAACCACACATCCACTCGTCCATCCATTGTTATATGTAACCATCTTATGTTTCAACCACGCATCTCTTCGTCCGTCCAGTCTTATATGTAACCATCTTATGTTTTAACCACACATCCACTCGTCCATCCATTCTCATATGTAACCATCTTATGTTTCAACCACACATCCACTCGTCCACCCTTTCTTATATGTAACCATCTTATGTTTCAACCACGCATCTCTTCGTCCGTCCAGTCTTATATGTAACCATCTTATGTTTTAACCACACATCCACTCGTCCATCCAGTCTTATATGTAACCATCTTATGTTTCAACCACACATCCACTCGTCCATCCATTCTCATATGTAACTACCTTATGTTTCAACCACACATCCACTCGTCCATCCATTCTTATATGTAACCATCTTATGTTTCAACCACACATCCACTCGTCCATCCATTCTTATATGTAACCATCTTATGTTTCAACCACACATCCACTCGTCCATCCATTCTTATATGTAACCATCTTATGTTTTAACCACACATCCACTCGTCCATCCATTCTCATATGTAACTATCTTATGTTTCAACCACACATCCACTCGTCCATCCATTCTTATATGTAACCATCTTACATTTCAACCACGCATCCACTCGTCCATCCATTCTTATATGTAACCATATTATTTTTCAACCACACATTTACTCGTCCGTCCATTCTTACATGTAACCATATTATTTTTCAACCACGCATCTACTCGTCCGTCCAGTCTTATATGTAACTATCTTATGTTTTAACCACACATCCACTCGTCCATCCATTCTTATATGTAACCATCTTATGTTTCAACCACACATCCACTCGTCCATCCATTCTTATATGTAACCATCTTATGTTTCAACCACACATCCACTCGTCCATCCATTCTTATATGTAACCATCTTATGTTTCAACCACACATCCACTCGTCCATCCATTCTTATATGTAACCATCTTACATTTCAACCACGCATCTACTCGTCCATCCATTCTTATATGTAACTATATTATGTTTCAACCACACATCCACTCGTCCATCCATTCTTATATGTAACCATCTTATGTTTCAACCACACATCCACTCGTCCATCCATTCTTATATGTAACCATCTTATGTTTCAACCACACATCCACTCGTCCATCCATTCTTATATGTAACCATCTTACATTTCAACCACGCATCCACTCGTCCATCCATTCTTATATGTAACCATATTATTTTTCAACCACGCATTTACTCGTCCGTCCATTCTTACATGTAACCATATTATTTTTCAACCACGCATCTACTCGTCCGTCCAGTCTTATATGTAACTATCTTATGTTTTAACCACACATCCACTCGTCCATCCATTCTTATATGTAACTATATTATGTTTTAACCACACATCCACTCGTCCATCCATTTTTATATGTAACCATATTATTTTTCAACCACGCATCTACTCGTCCGTCCAGTCTTATATGTAACCATCTTATGTTTTAACCACACATCCACTCGTCCATCCATTCTCATATGTAACTATCTTATGTTTCAACCACACATCCACTCGTCTATCCATTCGTATATGTAACCATCTTATGTTTCAACCACACATCCACTCGTCCATCCATTCTTATATGTAACCATCTTATTTTTCAACCACGCATCTACTCGTCCGTCCATTCTTATGTGTAACCATGGTTATGGTCCGTCCAACCAACCACACACCCACCCACCCAACCAACCATCCATTCATCCCCTGTCCATGCATTACTTCATTCGTTCGTTCGTCCGTCCATCTATCCATTCTTCCGTCCGTCCGTTCGTTCGTCCGTTCGTTCTTTCGTTCGTTCATTCGTTCGTTCTTCCGTTCATTCATTCGTTCGTTCATTCGTTCGCTCTTTCTTTGTTTCTTTCTTTATTTCTTTCGTTTGTTCGTTCATTCGTTCAGCAATGCTTCCATTTCATCCATTCATCTATGTATTGATTCATCCATCCACCATCCACCGACCCATACTATGGTACCGACCCTCCCGCCCACCTACCCACATCCCCGTGTTCCCCCGTACCTGAGGTCCCAGGTGAAGCCTCCCTTGTGGACGTCGTGCGGCTTGGCGTAGGTCATGGTGATAGGGTCGATGCCGTCCACGAAGGGCTGCAGTACGGCGGTCGGTCGCCGCTTCAACTCCGCTAGTAGCGGCGGCAACCACCCGACGTTACACTCCGTGTGAGCGTCGAAAAACACGATAATCTCGCCGCGCGCGATCTCGCAGCCGGCCAGACGAGACCGGATGAGACCTTCCCGTCGTGCATTGCGCGTCAGCCTCACTTTCGGCAGCATGCTGACGTAATCACTGAGCGGCTGTTTCAGGTAGCTGTGGGTGCTGCTATCGTCGACTAGGATGATCTCAACGAGGAGTTCCTCCGGCGTGCGGTTGAGGATGCTGTGCACCGTCCGAAGCAGGGTCGACCACGCTTCGTTGTAGAACGGCACGACGACGCTTGCTCTCGGCAGACTAGATAGGTTATAGGCCACTTCCCGGCACGCAGGCGGGCGCGTGTCGTTGATGTCGCGATCCAACCGGATAGCGTCACTCACAGACACATTGAAATTGTACGCCCGATCGGGGGGACGTCGGATCGATTTGATCACTTCTAGATGATATCGTAGTTGCTCCTGGAGCTGCTCCTGCGCTTGCTGTCGGAGCCGCTCATGTTGGTGTAGAAAGTCATTGGTGGCTGCACGTCCCGCAGCAATAACGGCCCTCGGCTGAGACGAGCCCATGTGCATCAGCTGCCGATCGTACTTGGCCTGGCGACCGACTTGCTTCGGGTGGAGTGCGGCGCCAATGTTCTCGACCCTCACGTGGCGAGGCTCGTGTTGTAGGTTGTACATAAGGCCGAGACTAGCGAGGCTGGAGACGAACGTCAATGCGAGGACGACATACCGACACACATCAGTCATCTGCCGGCGATACAGCCGCTTCGTTCGCACCGTCTGCTCTGCAGCCATCGCCGACCGAAATGTCGATATCTCACTGCAGGTTGTCGTAATTGACGACACTCGTTTTATGACTATGACGTTGTCTTGTCTGTTTCCACTATTGCTGTTGTTTTGTATAATACAGCGTAAATAGAATCCATTATCCAAACAATGTATGTATCATCCCGCATTAAAACACCAACCGACAAAGGTTCCGCGTTCAAGTAGTCTCGTTCCTCTTCTGGCTCTGTGCAATGTTCCGTGTGTGTCGCGGACAAACATCTGGTCTCTTGACCGCGTGATTAACTTCGGCCCTGTTTACCCTCGACTCGCGCCGACACACATACACTTGGACGACACGCACAAGTATTCTCTGTTATACCGGCGACGGCGGCAAACCGGTCAGTCTACGAGCGATAAGAACCCCCGCGCTCCTCCTCACGGTCTGGCTGGCACCGTTGCAATCGCTTCATTTACGCCCGACTTCCTTTTCTCTCTCCACGTTGCGCTATCGCTCTCGCGCGAGTTGGCTGCGCCGTAGATAAGCGGACAATTTTCGGTGATAGTCGCCGTTGTCCCGTGCGTGGTGCCTGATCTTGCTGAAGGGGTCAGCACACTGTTGGACTTCCTGCTTGATTACAGACGAAACAAAGTGCAGTATATTTTTGAGAAATGACTTTTTATAATATTCACTTGCTCTGACATAAGTGCACTTGAGTAGTCAGATTTCTAGATGTGATTGTTGAAGCTGTTGACAGTAAAATGGTGTCTTTTTAGCTGATTTTACTAAGCGGAAGGGTATCTGGCAGCAATTTGGCTAGTTGACACTTTAGCTGGATTACTGCCTGCATCCAGTTGTAAATATTGACGGGTGTCATACATACAGGCATTTTGCAAGAGCTAGAGATATGAGATTTTGACTAAACTCGACCAGCATGTCAATGAGATGATAATAACAGCAGGTGAGAAGTTTAAGAAACTTTATAGGTCACGTTTTCTTATAATCACACAAAACATTAACATGGTCGCCAATGGGAAACCTGACAGTGTGCTGACCCCAATTAAAGTCCCTAGCAAGGGAAACACGCTATAGTCATTGCACAATCACGGAGGACGCATTTTACTTCAAATATCTTGAAACAATTACTGAAAATACGTGTATGGCAAAACTGCAGTTGAATGGAACAAACCGTTTTTGGATATTACAGACTTCTCACCAGTCTGCAAGTCCAAATCACAGCGACGGAACACATGTCTTATAAGGGGGGTGGGGTGCGTATGCCAGTAGTTAAGCCTCAATTTGAGAATACGTATGAAAATGAACCAATAACATTGCAGCAGGGTGATTCATCAATCGTTTTTTGTTTACTTCAGCTGACTAAACACACGTGAAGATGTTGTAATTGACCCTAATGAAGTCTGAGGACAGTGATTAGCTGGAGTCAGCCATAACCGGAGCCTGTTATCAGATCTGTCTACTGACTGGACCTTCTGGCCAATCAAGCAAGTGGCATTGTTTTCTGAATGTCTGCTAATTAGGCTGTGTAATATTATGTAATTGAAATGCTTAAGACGTCAGGCCTTTGAGGAATTCACACCCTAAGGTGACTTTTTGTTGATGTTTACCTTTGTAAATAGGGCACAAGGTCAAAAAATAAATACAAATTTGAATGTAACGTAACAACTGGCTGTATTGAATTTTCTTATAAAACACATATTTGACTTTCTGGAAAACTTTATTAGGAGTTCATAGTGCCACCTGAGAACATTGTGCTGGATTACAAATTGTCCAACGGCGAAGTGCTGATTTTTATGGTGCCTTGCCAAGTTTGGTGGCACCTTTGAAATGTGCATAAAACACAAACACCTGGAGGGATTACAAAAAATAAAATTGCACAGTGCTTGTAACATTGGTGCCTATAAAGTGTGTTGTTTTCAACATTTTCTCCAAAATTGCCATACCTATTTGGGGTCAGCACACTGTTGGACTTCCTGCTTGATTACAGACGAAACAAAGTGCAGTATATTTTTGAGAAATGACTTTTTATAATATTCACTTGCTCTGACATAAGTGCACTTGAGTAGTCAGATTTCTAGATGTGATTGTTGAAGCTGTTGACAGTAAAATGGTGTCTTTTTAGCTGATTTTACTAAGCGGAAGGGTATCTGGCAGCAATTTGGCTAGTTGACACTTTAGCTGGATTACTGCCTGCATCCAGTTGTAAATATTGACGGGTGTCATACATACAGGCATTTTGCAAGAGCTAGAGATATGAGATTTTGACTAAACTCGACCAGCATGTCAATGAGATGATAATAACAGCAGGTGAGAAGTTTAAGAAACTTTATAGGTCACGTTTTCTTATAATCACACAAAACATTAACATGGTCGCCAATGGGAAACCTGACAGTGTGCTGACCCCTGAAGATAGAGTTTCGTTATATTGACGTACCTTCTCGTTGACCGATCACGCCGGTGAAGTTTGTATGTCCATGGGTAGGCCCAACGCGATCGGCGGTCTTCGCTATACGGTAAAGGCGGCCAACGACCCGATAGACAGTCATTCAATCGTAGCAACACTCCGCGTGACTATAGTTGCACTAAACCTCGCTAACTTTTTCCACACAAAAAACGGGGCATACCGTGCGAATGATACCGTCTGAGACGCGCGCGTATCACTGACGCGACGAACACTGCGGGAACACGACACACCACGAGACTACGTTCGACTCTGCTCCGACAACGCACCGACTCAGAAACGAGCCCACCAATTAATACTGCTCAGCAACCGTGACCGTTCGCGGTCGTGCCACCGCAGCCGCTGTTGTCGTCATTGACATTATTACACAAATCCATACCGCAACCTTTGGGTCGTATGGTTGCATTAGTAACGGCTTCACCTGCTGTGGGCGGGCGGGCGGTCTGGCGGGCAAGCGGGCGGTCAGCCGAGCGAGACAGATGGTCGTGTCTGTACCGCAGGCGCTTCCTGGGTTCGCATACGATTGGCCACCGATTGCCGTCGGCTGCTATTGCCGGCGGCAGAGACTGGCAAGCAAGTTTTGACCGTTATGAATATATTCTCGTTGTGGTAAAAATTGATCCGGTCGCGGTTGGATTGGTCTATCGATTTGTTTATGCTCGTTACGCTGCCGTTCCCCATCCCCCGGATACAGGTGACGCCACCTGTATTTCGCCGGCCTAGTAGGATACATTATACTGTGTTACTTCCGGGTTGAAGTTATACGAATACTTTTTCGAGACAGTTCCCTTTTCACAAAGTTTCAGCTGAATAAGTGAAAAGGCACAGATTGCACATTAATTGTAAATTTTAGCAGTTGGTTGACGTCAAACACATATATTTGTGATGTATATTTCGGGTGTACAAAGACTGTATCCGCTTTGTTTTCGTGACAAATTAGGGAGAGCAGTTTTCATGTGGATTTTCTCAATAGGAAAATTGTAGGATTCGCCGACAACGCGACTGTAAGTAGGTGACAAGCCAAATATTAAAGTGTTGAGTTTTTATTAATACCGATCGCTATTTTGACAGTAGTGTGGAGTTGTATGACTCACGTTTAGCTTTCAATGAAACCGTATGCACCAGTGGTAGTGAGTTTAATATCCCCACCCTCGAAAACACTACGCTAATATTTTAAACCTATAGGTAAAACACTTTAGGGCGTTTTAACCTAGATTCAAGACACCTTTTTTCAAGATCATTGTTCATTGCTATAATTAAATCTTGATACTTTTCATCATACAATCATGTTATAACCGGTATCCAAATGTGTTTTAAGCAAGCATGGGTTGAAATGCGAGGATCAAAGTGCAAAAGTATGTTCAACTTAAAAGGAGTGTTTTGAACCTAGGTTAAAAAAAGTCGGGTCGGGTTCTTTTGAAGATGATTTCTCTCCTGCGCAACGGAGAATGATTATAAACGAGACTACAATGAGTACGTAACTGCTCAATGCCGTCTCTGGCATTTCCTCCTGCTTATGTAAGTATTGCTTCCGGTTGTGTGTGTGTGCACCCTGACGGTTGGAACCTAAACGAGGCTCCATTTTGCAGAACGATATATCTTTCTAAACACCGACCACAATGGCGCAGAAATGTGCAGAAATGTGTTTTCTGAAGGTGCAACAGAAGATTTATTGCACTTGGTTGAAGTTGGTTCATCTTCATTTCACGTTGGAGTGGAAATTACACATGTAATCGCAGTATAATGATTGCGTGTGTGAATTATGGGAAATGGAAATTACACGTGTTAAGTCAGCCTTGAGGGGAAATTAAGGGGAATTGAAATAGCGCCCTACATTGGTGATTTACCACATTTCTCATTTATATCGCATATGATGGATCAGCGGTGCATACTTAACAACTTCAATCATTTATACAACATCGAATCTTTGTGCAGAACGTAGCACTAACGTCATTTTCGTGTTTTGCTTTGATTCACGTTTTGACAGATGTGTCTTATACATATTTTAAACTCCACACAAAACTAGCAAATAACAAAAAAATCAATGTATCAATATATGTATAATGTTTATGTTATACATGTGAAACTTATTTTGTTCACGCTCGCCCAACCATCAATTTATTGACATGTATTACCAGGGCATTGACGTCCGTTCATTCATCCATCGGAAATTCTATACCGTTATGTAAATACGTGTGTTTCTCTGCGATACATACGTGATGCAACACCCACCTAGTATAGTGAAGCATGGGGAGTGACTATGTTTTATGCTTTACCCACGCTTCTCCAAGTCATAACGCATTTCTGAGTAGTTCTGTTGCATGTAGTTCAAAGACACGCATCATTGCACACAGCGGAGAAACCCAAGTCCTGTTTCGTCATCATGCCTTGTCACACGGGTTTATTTCACACGTGTTACTCTTAGCGAGCAGACATCCACGCATGCACGCATGCACGCACCCACGCACCCACGCACCCACGCACCCACGCACCCACGCACCCACGCACCCACGCACCCACGCACCCACGCACCCACGCACCCACGCACCCACGCACGCACCCACGCACACATATACACTTTCTTTCTCCTCTCCCCCATATCTCTCTCTCTCTCTCTCTCTCTCTCTCTCTCTCTCTCTCTCTCTCTCTCTCTCTCTCTCTCTC
>CAXEFP010000882.1:0-25000 GCA_963995525.1 Escarpia spicata
AAGTAAGGAAATAATTGTTCGTAGTATTAGCTAAACTACCCATATCCGGACTGAATAACATGGACGTTTGTGAGTGGTTCAATATACATATGTATTATATAATTATATATATATATATATACATGAGTATATATATAATGTACGTGCTTTGGTATGCTATTATATCCCATATACAACGATGACAAAGGGCCGGTTTACGTAGCCGGGAACAATTGAAGATACTGTGTAGTAATTTTACGTACAATTGCTTGCAACGCATGTTACGAGATGGTTGTCTACACGTTGATTGTTTCCAGCTACGTAAATGTTCCGCTTGTTAGTTCGATAGTATGCGCCATCCAGAGGGCGCCCAGCATTTAAGGCAGTCAATATAGGACATGATGCGTACGCACGCGCGTGTGTGATGGTGTGTGTGTGATGTGTTGGGGGAGGGGAGGGGCTCGTGTGCGCACTTGATTGTGTATGGAAGTGTGTTTTGTATGTGTGAGTGTGTGCATGTGTGCGCGTGAGTAAATGTAAGTATGGCGTGAATACACACATGACACGAACAGGATGGATTATCCGCATAAGTGTATTGACATTATCCAGCAGCGACGAGTAAAGAAAGTCATGGCGACATTCTTTGCCTACAGCCGCTCCCTTGTTCAACCCGACTGAGACGTTCGCGAAGTCATGCTGGATTAACCGGTGTCTTAATCGGTCAAACCTGTATTAATCCAACGTACTAATCTAACCCTTATCAAGTGTAAAACGATTATACCATTTTGTCTTAGCGGCATTATGAAGTGCGCACTTGATTGTGTATGGAAGTGTGTTTTGTATGTGTGAGTGTGTGCATGTGTGCGCGTGAGTAAATGTAAGTATGGCGTGAATACACACATGACACGAACAGGATGGATTATCCGCATAAGTGTATTGACATTATCCAGCAGCGACGAGTAAAGAAAGTCATGGCGACATTCTTTGCCTACAGCCGCTCCCTTGTTCAACCCGACTGAGACGTTCGCGAAGTCATGCTGGATTAACCGGTGTCTTAATCGGTCAAACCTGTATTAATCCAACGTACTAATCTAACCCTTATCATGTGTAAAACGATTATACCATTTTGTCTTAGCGGCATTATGAAGAACAAGGTACAGCGGCTTGAAAGGAATCCATTATTTGTCACCAGTACCGCGGTACACAACGCTATGACACCGGCACGCAGAGGCTATTTAAACCACGGGTCATTGTTTGTGCCCAAGTAACTGGTTATGTCTGAGTAAACAAACTCTGCGAATTTAATTAAACGTATTACACAACTCCTACCAAAAGGCACGCACATGTGGATAAACCATTCGGACTGCGTTGATTTACATTGCCATAACTTTTCATTGGTGTAATTAGTTAATGAGTTGTTAATTGCCTGGTTGTTTGTCCGATTGACTGTGTGATTGAGTGTCGGCAAGTAAGTAAGTAGAATGGTATTGAGCGCCTGTTTTATTGAATAAGTGATTTATTGACGTTCTCGCTGAGTAAGTTAGTTATTGAATCAGTCAGTGAGTTATTGAATGAGTGACTGGGTGAGTTAATGACTGAATGAGTTCATTGAATGGGTGACTATGTGATTTGGAGAGTGAGTGAGTTAGTGAGTGAGTGAGTGAGTGAGTTAGTGAGTGAGTGAGTGAGTGAGTGAGTGAGTGAGTGAGTGAGTGAGTGAGTGAGTGAGTGAGTGAGTGAGTGAGTGAGTGAGTGAGTGAGTGAGTGAGTGAGTGAGTGAGTGAGTGAGTGAGTGAGTGAGTGAGTGAGTGAGTGAGTGAGTGAGTGAGTGAGTGAGTGAGTGAGTGAGTGAGTGAGTGAGTGAGTGAGTGAGTGAGTGAGTGAGTGAGTGAGTGAGTGAGTGAGTGAGTGAGTGAGTGAGTGAGTGAGTGAGTGAGTGAGTGAGTGAGTGAGTGAGTGAGTGAGTGAGTGAGTGAGTGAGTGAGTGAGTGAGTGAGTGAGTGAGTGAGTGAGTGAGTGAGTGAGTGAGTGAGTGAGTGAGTGAGTGAGTGAGTGAGTGAGTGAGTGAGTGAGTGAGTGAGTGAGTGAGTGAGTGAGTGAGTGAGTGAGTGAGTGAGTGAGTGAGTGAGTGAGTGAGTGAGTGAGTGAGTGAGTGAGTGAGTGAGTGAGTGAGTGAGTGAGTGAGTGAGTGAGTGAGTGAGTGAGTGAGTGAGTGAGTGAGTGAGTGAGTGAGTGAGTGAGTGAGTGAGTGAGTGAGTGAGTGAGTGAGTGAGTGAGTGAGTGAGTGAGTGAGTGAGTGAGTGAGTGAGTGAGTGAGTGAGTGAGTGAGTGAGTGAGTGAGTGAGTGAGTGAGTGAGTGAGTGAGTGAATGCTTGAGTGAATGAGTGAGTGAGTGAGTAATGGGCGAATCTTTATTATCATATTTATCCAGTAAATGTATTTAGGATATGAATGAGTGATTATATAACTGCTAGCTTTACACATACCAAGGATCGACAAACCAATGACATCAGCTGTCACCCTTATAATATTTATATCTTAAGCACGTACACGGTAGCCCCGTTTATAGGGTGGCTGACCATTCTACAGTTTTCTTGTTTCTCCGGTAGGTAAAAATTTAAACTCGTAATTTCGTAAGTAAACGGTTTGAAATTATTACTTTTGTGTTTCTTGTAACACATCGCCAATTGGGAGGTCAGAAGGCAATCGTCCACGTCCTCGCGCGCCGGGGTTGCTGCTGCTGATTACGTCAGTGCCACCTAGCAGTACCCCCGGTAGCCTCGATTATCCAGGCGCCGTGTTTCACGCGGCTCTATTGTATCAAGTGTAGGCGTAACATTGTCCCGTCTACGTTTGCAATCAATCTAGACAATGGCTTATAAACCCGCTTAAGCGTTTATATTGTGAACAAAATGCTCGGCTCCTTTTAAATCAACAATAAACGCTGCACAGTTGCATCAAGTGTAATGAGATAATAGCTCATTCTATATATTTAATCACTTGTATATTATTATAAAGGCTTAACGACACAGTTAATGTACTGTGACGAAATATCAAATATCCAAGGACTGCAATTATCCCGCGCTAATTATGTCTGATATACACCAGGTTACAATGGGAATTGGATGATTGACCAGAGCTACCAGACAACGCTGTATACCTGACAGAAGAACGATTGAACGGACTGTGTCCACTGGCGTGCCACACCCTGTTCAATTAACCAACGATGCAAGCAGACAACACAGTCGAGCTTCTATGCGAGTTTACAGCTATTATGACAACGTTAGGAAAATTCCTTTACATATTTATGAAAACGTATTTCTTACCAGTGGTATAGCTTGGATTTAAAACGCACAATCCAAGCGCTGCTTGTATGTTTTCTTCGTGGTGATATTTACTGCTGCTTCTAACAAAACTGGTAATCAAAGAATATACATTAACTTTGATAGATTTGATCAGCATTCACTGATAGATTGTCGACGCGAATAATGTACGACCCTAATCGGACTTTAGCAAAAACTACAACATAAGACTTGTTGAATTTTGTATAATTATAAATACGTTGTGGTGGTGTGTTTTTGCATTGAAAGCCGACGAACCAAATGCATTAATTAATTATTTCGTCTTAATGGTTAGTACAGCGGACTTATTGCATGGCACCAAAGAGAGTGTGAGAAGACCAATTTAGAACTACAAGATATACATCCACCCCCCACTCTATAGAGTCCAGACTTCAGAAATAAACCTACGAACATTGGCCAACAGACATGGTACCCGTGTGAATAATCTTTACAAGCATTGGTGTCGTATACATGTTGACATTGCTGTTATATTTATTTTGACGTCATGGTCCGTATGTGTCATATGCAGGGCTTCATACACTTGAAAAAGAGATACTGCACTTTACAATCGCCACACCGCAACTTATCATGACATTGATTGCATTTCTTATCATTGTGTATACATATTTTTAGCATATTTGTCGATCCATGTGCGCCTACGATGACATGGTGTTGAGTTTGTTGGGGGTGTCTAGGAAGTTCCCAAATTAATTAGTCACAAAAGTATATCTAATCGATCAGCTGTCACACAGTATGGTTTGCTCGATTGTTCCTTAACGAGTCGGGGGATGTGACGACAAACCGGTTCTACGTCCGAAAAACCTTGTCTTCTTTTGTTCGCACGAAACAGTATGCCTAAGCATGTGAATTAGGCGAATACCCATTATATAACGTGAACACGGTCGGTCATATGTACAAAAGTGTACCGTGTAGTCGGCCGTTGTTACTACCGCAGACTATACATAGCTGGTGAATTGGATTTCCCTTGATATTACGCAGTTGAAGACCTTGCATTAAGCATAGCTGACATAACCCCATTCTTCAGTAGTTACACAACTACATAGGTAATATTGTAATGTGAGAGTTGGGGTAGACGTTATCACGTCGCGTGCCAGCCACGGGTAAACACGCAACGTGGAATTGCAGCAGCGTGTTCGTTGCACAAAGCAATATAGGCCTTATTAGTAACAAATTTGAGATGCATGCATCTAACTGGGCACTTATTGGTCGGACTTAAGTCGCCTAATCCAGCCGATCGCGGAAAGCGCTTATCGTGTCTACATCGAGTTTTATGATCCGCCAACACTGCGCCTGCCAAATTTGTGATTAGGCGTCAGTCGAACGTAGGTACTTCGTCGCTGCGGCCTACCAAGCAAGAACGGATCGGTATCCGTGATCTATGCGCCAAGTAACTGGCCATAGTAAGGAGCAGTAAGGTGTGGGAGGCGTCATGCCTAGTGGTGCTCTCGTGAAAGGAACACTGGACTCCCTGATAGACTCTGACGGTCAACGACGAAGGAACGGCGACGTCACGGAAGGCAATGTTCCCATAAGTAAGGTGTGTATAAGAATAATATGGTGACCGCGGACAAGTAGTTACATGTATACGTTGTCTATGTTTCATATCCGTGTATGCCTTCATAAGCTTCATAGCATTATGGTCGATCCTCACAAAATGTCATGAATTTGATTCGTATGCGTTGTTCTGGGTACACAATGACTAAAAACATATTTCAGGTGCTTACATTGTTTTGCTGTTTTCCAGAGAATGAGCTAAGTTATAGAAATATATTTGTCACTATGTTAAAGATGTTTTGCAAAATCAAACTGGATAAGTATAAACATCACCTTGCTTTCTTGTTCGCCTGAACATGAATATATCACAAATATAAAATAAATAGAAATGGCTGTGCCTATTGGTATAGACGTCCTTGAATGCTTAATAACAGTCACTCGGTGTGCATGGATTTGGGTGTAGCACCAGTGTTGACTTCACGGCGCCTACATAAACTGTGGGTAGGCTCGTTCGTGGTGGCCTTCACACTTGTTATTCACTAATGTCGACTAGCGTACACCCATCCATGAAGCTACGAACGAAGCACACCAGTCATTGCCATTTCGTACTTTTGATCTTAAACGCGTTTCTGCAGATTGCCTAAGTTCTACAGTCGCCAATTATTATAACTCCAAATAGCTACCTTTGAGGGTTTAAAAAATACATAGCCAATCGGTAGACCAGAAGCCAGTTGTCCAAGAATTCAAATGAACGTAGAAAGAAGCGAGTGAACTTCGATACCTCTGAGGAGGTATAACCGTAATGGCTTCCCCTCAATGTCAGCGTGTTACCATATGTACACAATGGGACACCAGTTCATGACATACATATCCCAAAGCGGTGGCACAATATACACGTAGCCATAAGAAACCAATGTACTCCAACATATAGTAACATTTACAACACACATCGTTTTGCGAATCCATAAGATTTTTCTTAAATAAATAGCAATTATTATTTTGTCACAACTTTAAATAATGACATAAGTAAGGAAATAATTGTTCGTAGTATTAGCTAAACTACCCATATCCGGACTGAATAACATGGACGTTTGTGAGTGGTTCAATATACATATGTATTATATAATTATATATATATATATATATATACATGAGTATATATATAATGTACGTGCTTTGGTATGCTATTATATCCCATATACAACGATGACAAAGGGCCGGTTTACGTAGCCGGGAACAATTGAAGATACTGTGTAGTAATTTTACGTACAATTGCTTGCAACGCATGTTACGAGATGGTTGTCTACACGTTGATTGTTTCCAGCTACGTAAATGTTCCACTTGTTAGTTCGATAGTATGCGCCATCCAGAGGGCGCCCACCATTTAAAGCAGTCAATATAGGACATGATGCGTACGCACGCGCGTGTGTGATGGTGTGTGTGTGATGTGTTGGGGGAGGGGAGGGGCTCGTGTGCGCACTTGATTGTGTATGGAAGTGTGTTTTGTATGTGTGAGTGTGTGCATGTGTGCGCGTGAGTAAATGTAAGTATGGCGTGAATATACGCGCGCGTGTGCTTTTTTGCTGCGTACCACTTGAGATGTTCGTGTATTTGAATAAATTCCATGCACATATAAATTCATGGTCTTTATTTGCCTTGCTGTGCAGTTGATGACATCGCATTTTCCACAGTTGTATATGAAATGTCCTCTACCCTATATTCCAGGTACGATCCCAAGTGGTTAGAATATTAACACAGTAGCGATATTAAATATTTGCGAATGTTATATGTTTTTCCAACACTTATGTGTAAGAATGCATTGTGTTCACATTTCGAGCCAGTATGTATACACACATGACACGAACAGGATGGATTATCCGCATAAGTGTATTGACATTATCCAGCAGCGACGAGTAAAGAAAGTCATAGCGACATTCTTTGCCTACAGCCGCTCCCTTGTTCAACCTGACTGAGACATTCGCGAAGTCATGCTGGATTAGCCGGTGTCTTAATCGGTCAAACCTGTATTAATCCAACGTACTAATCTAACCCTTATCATGTGTAAAACGATTATACCATTTTGTCTTAGCGGCATTATGAAGAACAAGGTACAGCGGCTTGAAAGGAATCCATTATTTGTCACCAGTACCGCGGTACACAACGCTATGACACCGGTACGCAGAGGCTATTTAAACCACGGGTCATTGTTTGTGCCCAAGTAACTGGTTATGTCTGAGTAAACAAACTCTGCGAATTTAATTAAACGTATTACACAACTCCTACCAAAAGGCACGCACGTGTGGATAAACCATTCGGACTGCGTTGATTTACATTGCCATAACTTTTCATTGGTGTAATTAGTTAATGAGTTGTTAATTGCCTGGTTGTTTGTCCGATTGACTGTGTGATTGAGTGTCGGCAAGTAAGTAAGTAGAATGGTATTGAGCGCCTGTTTTATTGAATAAGTGATTTATTGACGTTCTCGGTGAGTAAGTTAGTTATTGAATCAGTCAGTGAGTTATTGAATGAGTGACTGGGTGAGTTAATGACTGAATGAGTTCATTGAATGGGTGACTATGTGATTTGGAGAGGGAGTGAGTTAGTGAGTGAGTGAGTGAGTGAGTGAGTGAGTGAGTGAGTGAGTGAGTGAGTGAGTGAGTGAGTGAGTGAGTGAGTGAGTGAGTGAGTGAGTGAGTGAGTGAGTGAGTGAGTGAGTGAGTGAGTGAGTGAGTGAGTGAGTGAGTGAGTGAGTGAGTGAGTGAGTGAGTGAGTGAGTGAGTGAGTGAGTGAGTGAGTGAGTGAGTGAGTGAGTGAGTGAGTGAGTGAGTGAGTGAGTGAGTGAGTGAGTGAGTGAGTGAGTGAGTGAGTGAGTGAGTGAGTGAGTGAGTGAGTGAGTGAGTGAGTGAGTGAGTGAGTGAGTGAGTGAGTGAGTGAGTGAGTGAGTGAGTGAGTGAGTGAGTGAGTGAGTGAGTGAGTGAGTGAGTGAGTGAGTGAGTGAGTGAGTGAGTGAGTGAGTGAGTGAGTGAGTGAGTGAGTGAGTGAGTGAGTGAGTGAATGCTTGAGTGAATGAGTGAGTGAGTGAGTAATGGGCGAATCTTTATTATCATATTTATCCAGTAAATGTATTTAGGATATGAATGAGTGATTATATAACTGCTAGCTTTACACATACCAAGGATCGACAAACCAATGACATCAGCTGTCACCCTTATAATATTTATATCTTAAGCACGTACACGGTAGCCCCGTTTATAGGGTGGCTGACCATTCTACAGTTTTCTTGTTTCTCCGGTAGGTAAAAATTTAAACTCGTAACTTCGTAAGTAAACGGTTTGAAATTATTACTTTTGTGTTTCTTGTAACACATCGCCAATTGGGAGGTCAGAAGGCAATCGTCCACGTCCTCGCGCGCCGGGGTTGCTGCTGCTGATTACGTCAGTGCCACCTAGCAGTACCCCCCGGTAGCCTCGATTATCCAGGCGCCGTGAGGTGGCAGCATTGTCCCATCGGATTATTAAGCCTCAGCCAATGTTACCGGTAGGGGGCTTTACTCCAGATTCGGGTAGAGACGATGGTTGGCTCTCAGGCCAACTATGAAATAACATATTAAATAAGGATACACTTTTATTAGATAATATTGTACTATAACAACTATTCAACATCAAATTTATTTTGAAACGTGTCACACACAAAATAAACCGACATTTTTGTGTAGTTCAATGCCTTTTAATCACATGCATAATATTCAGAAGGGCCATTCAGAGCCAGACTATCGTTCTGGCGAAGTCACGCAGCCAGGCGAGAGTCGGTTAAGCGAGATTATATCCACGGCTGATCGCTTTGCGAAACTTTGAATTTAAGCTCAGCGTATGAAATCGCTCACTATATCAATGGTTGGTGGCAGGTCAGGTGGTCATAATAAAAGTAATTTCAACCAACCGTGGCTCGTGTTACATGCACTGTTTAGGAAGTAGAAGCAATTATCAGAATACACAATACCGTTCACCTGCTTGTGCGAGTGGATCAATATATTGGGATTCACAGAAGTCGTTTATCCGTCTTCAATTTGGTGGCGAATGAACACAAACTAAAATTGTATTTATACCAATTTAATCAGATACAATGGTGAAGGAGGGTTCCTAATGACTGTGAAGAATTCAATACTGTCTTATAAGGCCCCGGTAAACGTTTTCATATATCATGCATCCACGTATCTATGCACCAAATGGCCGCGTGTATGCGTTCGTGCATGTTCGCGAGTGCGTGTGTCGTGTGTATGTGTAAGTTGGTATCGGTATATGCAGGCATGCATACATCTACATGATACTTACACACATACACCAATGTTCGCAATGAACAATCGTAATGTGTGATTTTAATTGTAATATGTAGCAGAACCTTGTTATTAAGGTCGACCTCAGGACTGGCCAAAAGTGATCTGAATAGCGGGGAGAACGTGTTCACGGGACTAATTTCCTATATTTTACCGTTACGGAAATGTTTTGGGATTGTCCGAGGGTGACTTTAGTTGCGAAATGGCTGCATTACCGAGTATTTTTGTTTGCAATAATGAGACTATTTATAATAGCAATAGGTCGTCCATTAATAACATATTTTGTACGTTACTCAAACTGTTGAAATATGAACTGCAGTGCACACGTACGTTATACGTTATTCAACAGGGACAAGATCAATAGGCTGATAAATTGACGGAGTCATAAAACACCTGCTCGAATAAACAATGCAGGCTTACCAAGTGTTGTTGTTGGAGCGCGTAAGACTTAATACTTTCCTAACATGCAGAACGGACATTTATCCTATTTGCAGGTAGACCATTACATATATTATTATTGCGCATGGATTGGGCCGTGTATAATTGATTTAGCAGTAGTAATAACTAATTTGCACTCATCCATGTACAAGCGAACCAGTTGTTACCATTACAGTGTTTTCAATTGTTAAACTTGTCCCAATTATTAATATTATTATTCCTGATATCCCTATGTATGGCATTGCATGCAGCGGATACTCATTTTACCTTAACTCCACAGTGTTGCCACCTGGGGAATGAGGGACAAGTAAATTAGTTCACTGAAAGAAGTCATTCTAAAAAAGCAACATTTGTATATTTGTTTTGCAAATATATCACAAATTGGTAGAAGAGGCCTTAGGTCTAAGAAAGCGAATTAATATAGAAAGAGGTGAAAGGACTTCGGCGCCTCAAAGGATAGTGTTATAGGTTTGGTGAAGTAAGACATATGATGTAATCTTGGTATATATGATAGGCTAGAAAGAGTGCAGAGGAGAGCAACTAAAATAATATCAAAACTGAAGGATCTTAGTTAAGAAATACGCCTAAAAATGTGGTTTAACAACAATAGACACCAGGAGACTGAGAGGAGATCAGATAGAAGTGTTTAAAATATTGAATGGTTATGAAAATATTGAGAGAAATATGTTTGTCTCGGTTAAGAAAGATTGAAGGACCAGAGAACATGAATTTACATTAGTAAAGGAGCAGTGTAGATTAGATATAAGAAAGTTCTCATTCTCACAAAGGACTGTAAATGATTGGAACAGATTATCTCCCGATTGTGTTGGTGCTAGTAGCGTGAATATATTTAAAACTAAAATCGACACATACCTTAAAAGGGCGGGATACACGTAGATAAAAAGTATTGGACTCTCGATAAGCCAAAAGGCTTCCTTGTCCACCTGCCATCTAGAGTTAATTTTCTGGATGGTAATCTTGTTAAATCTTGTTAAATCTATATAAGAACAGTGATATCTTAACGGGACAGGGAAAATCATTAAACCATTTTTTTAAATTAACTTTACAGTAATTGACCCTTACGAAGAGTGTCATGCTGCGTACCGATGGGCTCGTGTTTAGGGTAAATACGACTTCGTGACCTTCACACGATTCAGTTGAATAAATGTGTCAGTGGTGAAGTCGGGCTACTCCTGAACTTTCGATTTCACCAAATGGTATTCACGGTAAGCACCAGGTGACTGGAACGCAGCATCAGTCACACCAGCTGGTGGAAAATGACAGGCTAAGAATCACACTTCGCTTGAAGGATAATTTCACACAGCTTCAAACCTATAGGTGGAACGGCTTCGTATGGCATAAGGTAAACTTACAGGCTACACGTTAAGTGTTGCATTGAATGCGGTGCTTCGAACTTACAGCTGAATTTGTTTATTATTATATGTACTAGAACCCACGCCTAACTGTCACGTATTGCATTGCTTTCTATGGAACGCAGTGGCGCAGTGCTAGAGCATCGGACTCTCATAAATTCGAGATAAACCGGTTCAGAATCATATGTGGTTGTTTCGAATCATGGGCAAGTTCGTTCACTCTAAATTGTTCCATTGCACTTAGCTGTATTAGTGCCTACCTGGCTATAGACAATGGTGAATACTTGTGACCAAATTGTGTTCGCGCATTAATTTCAATTCTTCCAAGATACGTCGAGATGGTGTCCAATTGAACATGTCTGCCAAGGTGTAAAGTGTTGAGCCTTCGCTCCGAACAGTCTTTAAGACTGGATACAGCGCACTATAAGAAGTTGCCTTTACTTCGTTGGTTCCTCCAGGTAATTTCGCCGTGCGACGAAGATGGACCATCGCGAGTGGCGCGGGTCGCCTCGCAGTGTTCCAGCGCCCGCTTCCTGCGAACTCCCTCCCGCGGCCTGAACGACGCGCAAGACGGTGTCATCAAAGAGGACCGAATTCTCATCACCCAGTGGTCGGACAGAGACCAGTTCGACGATGAAGACGTCATATCCGGTAACCAGAGTTCGGAGGACGAGTACGATCTGTCGTCTCAGAGCAACAGTTGCCACTTCGAGACAGGAGATATCGACCAAGAGGATGCCTACGACACCGACCTCGAAGTCGACGACGACAGTAAGGACAATCAGACGTGTTTCTATCCTCTTTACTTCTGTAGGCCGTAATGAGGCTGGCCTCAGCACAGTCAATGATCCCGCATGACCATCTCAACTCCCCTTATCTGTCGATGTCGTTCTCCACTCCCTACCAATCGCACCAGGTCTCCCTTAACACTGTCCTCACGTGTTACCCCTCGTCTTTTTACCATCAAAGTAAAATCAGAAAGGAATAGCAAAAAGCAGTATAGGAGAAATTTCCACAAAGGAAGGTATAAGGACATGAGGAAATATTTAGCAAAGATAGACTGGAATAAGACACTGAAAAATAAGACGGCAACAGAATGCTGGAATATATTAAAGAGTGAAATTAAGTGCATAATCGATAAATTTGTACCCTTCAAAAACCAAGGAAAACGGTCCAAAAAGAAACACTTATCGAAAGAAGCTATTAGAAAAATTAAGTATAAACAAATGATGTGGAAGTCATATAGATGTACTGGAAATGATGAAGACTACAACAATTATAAAGAAGCACTTAACCAAGCTACAGCTGAAATTAGAAATTCAAAGAGAAGCTATGAACAACAATTAGCTAGTAATATAAAACATGACAGCAAGAGTTTTTATGCGTATGTTCGAAGCAAACAGAAAGTTCAAGATAAGGTCGGTCCTCTAGAAGATAGTGCTGGAAATATGATATCAGAGGGATTCATAATGGCAGAAGACCTGAATGAGTACTTTAGTTCAGTGTTTACCAGGGAAGATATTAGTTCACTGCCAATACCAAAGGCTAAGTTCAAGGGGGCAGATTCAGACTATTTAGGACAATTAATTGTAACCCCGGAAATGGTAGCTAAGAAAATAAGGGCTATGAAGGAAAATAAATCACCTGGAGTGGATGGTATTCCACCCAAACTACTATTGGAAATTGTAGAACAAATTAGCATACCACTTGCAACAGTTTTCAACTTGTCATTAGAAGAGGGAGTGGTTCCTTTAGAATGGAAAGAAGCAAACATTATACCGTTATTCAAAAAAGGTTCGAGAAACAAGTCAGAGAACTATAGACCAGTGAGTTTAACATCAGTGATTTGTAAATTATTAGAAAGACTAATTAAAGATCACATGGTGGATTTTCTTGCTAAACAAAACTTGATAAACCCATCTCAACATGGTTTTTTTAAAGCGAGGTCATGCTTAACAAATATGTTATGTTTTTTGGAAGACATCACTAAGTGGGTAGATGAGGGAACACCAGTAGATATCGTCTACTTAGATTTTCAAAAAGCTTTTGACAAAGTACCACATCAAAGATTACTGCTTAAACTAAAGGCCCATGGCATAGGAAATGGTATAATAAACTGGATAGAACAATGGCTGATTGACAGAAGACAACGTGTAGTAGTTGATGGGGAGGCTTCAAACTGGAAATCGGTATTGAGTGGGGTACCACAGGGATCAGTATTAGGTCCTATATTATTCTTAATATACATCAACGATTTGGATGATGAAATAACAAGCAAGGTGTTGAAATTTGCGGATGATACAAAAGTGTTTAGAAGGATTAAAAGTGATGGTTTACAAGATGATCTTGACAGGTTGATGAAATGGTCTGAAAAATGGCAAATGATGTTCAATTTTGGGAAATGTAAATGCCTCCACATAGGACATGGGAACGAAGAGGTAGAATATACAATGGGGGGTACTGTACTAAGTACTACTGTAAAAGAAAAGGACTTAGGGTTAACCGTTAGTGCTGATATGAAGATTTCAGAGCAGTGCGGAATTGCAGCTTCAAAGGGAAATCAAATCCTTGGATTAATTAGGCGAAACATAACGTATAAGGAAAAAGAGCTAATAATACCGCTGTACAAAACAATAGTTAGGCCTCATTTAGAATATTGTATTCAAGCGTGGAGGCCATATCGCAGGAAGGACATAGATATGCTAGAAAGAGTGCAGAGGAGAGCAACTAAAATGATACAAAATCTGAGGGATCTTAGTTATGAAATACGCCTAAAAAAATGCGGTTTAACAACACTAGAGACCAGGAGATTGAGAGGAGATCAGATAGAAGTGTTTAAAATATTGAAGGGTTATGAAAATATTGATAGAAATATGTTTTTCTCAGTTAAGAAAGATAGAAGGACTAGAGGACATGATCTTGCATTAGCAAAGGAGCAGAGTAGATTGGATATAAGAAAGTTTTCATTTTCACAAAGAACTGTAAATGAATGGAACAGATTACCTGCTGATTGTGTGGGTGCTAGTAGCGTGAATATGTTTAAAAATAAAATCGATACATACCTCAGACGGGCGGGATACACATAGATAAAAAGGTCGGACTCTCGAAAAGCCAAGGGCTTCCTTGTCCACCTGCTACCTAGAGTTAATTCTCTGGGTGGCAATCTTGTTAAATCTTGTTAAATCTTGTCTTCCTCTTCTTCTACCCGCTACTCTGACGTCATCCGCTCTCATCGTTAGCTGCTCCCTGCCAATCGTTCCATTAAACCCGCCAACTTAAACAGATTCCTCATGTATGTCCTTTTTCCGTTAAATACAAATTCTTTGTTTTGTTATACCAGCACACTTACCGACCTCTCACTTGCTCACAATTGGCGCTATCTGTCGTTCAGAATGGTTACTGGCGAACCAGGGGGAATTCGACCCAACAGGCCTCCGAGACTACATCGTAGAATGCAACAAATTGGGCGTAATCTCGGCATCATACTTCGCCCGCCACGTTCACGATAAGGCCTTCGTGATGAAACACTACCAGCTGGGACCGATGGGAGCCAAGGCAATCGCCAAGCCGTTTGAGGTCTGTAAACTGTCTGTTGTCTGGTTGTGATCTCGTTACGTTGTGTCGAAGTCTGGATACACTGGTTCTTTTCGTCCGACCACACCTGACTCCCTCCGATTGAAGTGTATCCACTACACCGACCGAAACCGACCGCGCTTTACTACAATCCTGCGTGACGTCACACTCACATCAACTTGAAAACTTTAGACTACGTCGGAACTACTCGGTGTCAGTCTGACTGATTCGAAAGTGTTCAAGTTAATGTGATTATGACGTCACGCCGGTTGATAGTATAGCGCAGTCGGTATGGTCGGTGTAGTGGATATACTGCAGTCGGATGGAGTCTGGTATGGGCTGGTATGCTCTGATCTGGTCAAGTCAGGCGAAAAATGCCAGTGTATTCCGGCCTGTAGAAAATGACGAATTTAGCTGCGATACTGACAAGACAACGAAACTTGACGAGATAACTTGTATGCTAGATGAAAGAAACTGATGCAACCGTTAGTGAGCATACTGTCGACTTGAGTGACACTGATATGGTTTCGTATTACAGGTCAACACAACGATCGAAAAAATTGACTTAGAAGGCAACCGTATCGGAAACAGGGGCTGCGTCTACATTGCACGGGTTCTAAAGGACAATTTATATGTCACGGACCTAGTAAGTAGTACTGCAACACGTAAATGTCAACGAACTGGATACACACTTTCAGATTGTCGTTGCAGATTTTTGCTATTGCTAATTGTTGTTAACTACTTATATTGGCTTCTCAGCTTATAATTACACATGGTATGTCCATTTCAATCGCAACATCATGTTATATATAATAAAGTATTTTTATTCAAATTTCTTGACAAATAAATTTTATTGAACCACCGTTTCTATGCAATTATAGTGTTGTCCATTTTAGTTTGAGAATTTAGTTGAGTTGAAATGGCGCAACTATAGTTATATTTTGGTACGCTAAAACTCAGGGTTTATGCTGCATGTTTGTGATATCGTTTCACACTGACAACTACCAGACGTTCTACTTTAATACGGAATAATCAGATATGCGCTCACCTGGTCTGAACGAAATACCGTGATGCATTTGTTGATTTGGTGAAGATACAGGTGGCCAACATTGAAATAATTTTCTATAGAATCTCTCTGAGAATAACATTGGGAGCAGCGGAGCAGCGGCGCTGTGTGAAATGATGCTAGAAAACTCTACCATCAGCACTCTTGACCTATCCGGTAAGCAGTTCACTATGGTACAAAAGCATTATATCATCATGAAGTAGGTATGTTCTGTCAGACAAGTCACGTCGTGGTGTTGGTATTGCTTGCATAACGTTCATGATAACAAGTCAGTATTATAATTGAATATATATGGGTCATGAAGGGTAATGAAACACGACATTATAATTGAATAATGTCGAGTTTCATGACCCTGCCTTAGCTTCACACACCCTGCCTTAATTTCACACATGGGGTTATCTTTCACCGGAATTATATCATAGCGCGCACCAGGCAAAGTGTGTCCTCTTTCTAATATAATATTTCAGGAATGTTAGTAAATAAAATGTTATACAAACATTTACAGTAAGATATGCTTTTATGTTAATAGTTAAAACGACTTAACCACAACAACACAAACATCCATCCCAATATATAATTACATTGGTAAAAACCTGTTCTCAGCAAATGAAGGAACATGTTAAAAAGTGATATAATAGGACAGTGTGGAATATTCAACAACCTCTATTGCTGAACATGAATACAAATATGTCATTAGGTGTAACAAATTTAACTCGATGTGAGGCTCTTTGAAAATGCAGTAAATTATTATAATTATTACATTGTATATATAAAATTAGATTGTTGTGTTACGTATTAAGTGTTTTTACAAGATGTGGATATGTTGTATTAGGGAACGGATTCCGGGATTGCGATGGGACGTACTTCAGTCAGATACTCCAGGTGAGATCTATATATTAATGCGCTAACAAAAAAACATTGTATCTCCTCCCAGGCGGCGACGGCCACTAGTTGCTTTCTACATGTGTGCATTCTCGTTAGTGGCTATGTATTTCACCATCAACAACAACGCTAGTTATTTACATGTTTGATGAAGCATTGTAAAATAGCTAAATATCAGCACACTGGTAATAATTAATGTTGTTGGTTTGTTGGCCCTTAGGTGGGTAAAAGGTAGTATGCCCATAACTAACATCATATTTAGACGCTGCCATTAATTGAAACGTCATCAACATATAATTATTAACATATTATTAACATAAAATAGCAAGTAAGTCAATAACTTTAAAAGTTACATGTGATGGTGATTTCTTTGCCGTGGTGTCTTAATGGGGGTATCGCTGACTTAGGTTTGCTTTTGTATGTGAAAGTGAAAGGTAAAATACATTCGTCTGCATCTGAGTCTAATGTGTGGTTCACCAGCGTAACACGAGCCTGGTGAAACTGTCACTGAAACACAATAACTTCGACGACGACACAGCGATGCAGTTTCGCGATGCACTGGCTGGAAATGAATTTCTGCGCATGCTTGACCTAAGCTGGAATCACTTCCGGATGAAAGGCGCTGAGTATTTGGCCGATATAATTAGAGTAAGCACATCTTGATCGTATATGTTATTCCGTAAAGTATGCGAGCAATGCATACAACATTCCTAATGGAAAATACTTTTATATTTAGGATACGTGCTACCAATCATCATCATCAATGCCAACGCTAAATATATGTATACTAGCTGAGTGTCCCGGGTGAAAGGCTGTAAAAATATGTTCAAGACAGAGCCCTATCAATGATTGTTGATACCTACATTCTTTGGAAATTTTGTTTGGAAAACTGCATTTAAACCTCGATATGCATTCACTAATACACTATAATGTTTACGTTTGCAGGACAACTACGGTTTGAAGTACTTAAATCTTGCTATGAACGGCCTGTCAGACGACGGTGCTAAGTTAATTGGAGAAGCATTGAAGGTGAACCAGTGTCTAGTTGATTTGAACATCAGCAGTAACAGAATCTCGATAGAAGGCGCATTGGACATTGCACGTGGCATTCAAGTTAACGAAACATTACAAACGTTGCGGGTGAGATTATATGTTATTGTATATCAGAGTCAGTAAAACACTAGCCTTATCTGGGGTACCTTCTCTAGTCGCTAGATGGCGGGCGTGTGTAAGTGAAGTGCAGCTTAACGTCAGAAGGAGGTATTGTTAGCATAGCGTATTATTTAGTGAACAAATAATACCTTAACTTCGTTAATCTTCGTTGTTGTTCTGGATACGACATTGTTATTATTATTGTTATATGATAACTAATGTATACTTAGTTATTTCGCTTGAATAACTTAATTAACTAACTAAGCATACATATGTGAATACGTCGAATGACTCGAATAGTGGCGTAGTTTGCAAACAGAATATTCATCTATGATTATGCAAGTGCGAATAATATACTTGCTAAGTGTGTTTTCTTCTGTTTTTGATAGATCGGTCAGAATCCAATATGCGCCGACGGAGCACTGTCAATGCTGGAATCCATACACAAAAACGCTGACACAGCGATAACACTACTTGACGTTATGGTAAGTTGAATATTAGTGCACTTCTACTACAATTTCCACTTATTGAATATATCTGTATTTAACTTATCCAACGAATAATGTACCTGTATGTAGGATCGAGTTTCACCTATAAACAAGAAGGCGTCACCAGTAGTACTGCATTCCCGGCCGGAAGACGTCATCGTACTTGCGGAAGCTCGTAGCTCCCCCCGTGTCGGCTGATAGCGGCCTCTGTTTACGCTGCTTCTTTTACGTGCCTTCTCCTTCTCCTTCTCCTTCTCCTTCTCCTTCTCCTTCTCCTTCTCCTTCTCCTTCTCCTTCTCCTTCTCCTTCTCCTTCTCCTTCTCCTTCTCCTTCTCCTTCTGTGGGATTCCATATATATTATTTTCATTCACTCCGAGTTTAGATCAGTAGTTCTAGATAGCTGTGTTGTCTGTGAAGGCTGATTTGTTCACGGAGGACAGGTTCATTTTTGTTGGAAATTGTAATAATAACTACATTAAAAAACCCGAACTATTCTGAAGAATATTCTGTAATTAGTTTACTTTATCCTGGTTTAGCGCAAATTGTTTGTAACGAAATGTCTAAATATACGTTTAGACATTAGGATCCTCCTGCCAGTATTGATGCTGGCAGACTAATGATATTGGTTTTACAACTGTACCATTAGCCATATTATAGTTTTAACAGAAACATGTACGTACTGAATAACATACATTTGCGAAATAAGTCCATTACGTTTGGCGTTTCCGCAACAAAATCATTATGAATGTTTGGTAGAGCCATTTCACCCAGGTTTCTGTACAATGCGGCAGCTGGCCCTTCATATTTGATACGGACATACTTTCTATGCCGTAAATTCTGCATGGAAATAAAAAACATATTTGCAATATTGAATTTAACTCATTATTGTCGTAATGTAATGCATTTCTGGTTATTTCGTATTCACTTTTAATGAGGTTCTCCGCCTATAAAAACCCCTTTTTCGACATTTCCAACTGACAACTGTCTGTTATATTGTTTCTTTATTGTTGCATGAGAACAATCTGCGGCTACACTCACTGGGGGCATTCCCTAAGAGGATGCATAAGATATTACGCTTATTTGGCATGCTGCTGTGTATGTCGCAAAGCAATACGTTGCAACATTCCAAAACTAATTGCATTATTAATAATTGAGTAATTGATGCACGATTAATTAACTACGCGCGCGTGCGTGCGTGTGTGCGTGCGTACGCGCGTGTGTGTATACTCATGTCATAATCGACTTCCGTTTGTGTTTGTTTCCGTCAGAATGTCGTGGTGAGTGAGGCGTTCGAGAAACTTCACATACACATCAACGAGGACCGACCGAACATGCCTTTCCTGCAGGTATAAAACGCGATCGCTTTTAGTTTGTTATGGTTACAACACCATTTTATATTAGTAACACAACCCTGAAATTATCAGTTATCTTACAGGAACCACATCTTTTATCAACGACTAACGTGAGCGGTTTACACTTCACTATATTGCAATTGTTTTGCTACATATACAGGTTATCTATAGCATGGTACTCGTTGAGGCACCTGAGAGGACGGCGAACTATCGGTGTTCGTATGTACGATTAGAATACGAGATTGGCCTTTACAAAAATGCGTTATCTTGCGGTTTACCTACATATTTTTCATGTTTTACATGTAGCTGTATTACTGGCGTAAGATACATTTCTTACGATTGTGTACGTTTTAAACTAGAGTCAGCTGCGCAAAGTCTCGCGAGATTCAATAAAATGCTTGTTCGCTGTTCAACGATACTCTCCAGATAGTTAGGACACAGCATCATCATTGTGCAGCCGTAGTGTCCCGTGGTTGGGCGAAGACCTCAGCATGTCGTTTCCAAATCTGCCTGTCTTGCGCTATCCTCTGTCAGATGGTGCCTTTTCAGAACTCGTTTAGTCCGTCTCTCCACCCTCTTGCCGGTCTTCCTCTAGATCGTTTCCCCTCGTGAGGTCTCCAGGTTGTGATACGTGATGTCCATCGGTTATCTCGTAGTCTGCTGATGTGCCCTGCCCAGGTCCACTTCTGCCTTTTGATTTGTTCTATCATGTGTATGACCTTTGTCTTCTGTCTTACCCAGATGTTTGTTTTTCTCGATATGTGATGTTTAACATACTTCTTTCCATCTTTGTTTGTGCGGCTGCTAACTTGTTCGTTGCCTGGATGGTGAGTGCCCATGTTTCCGCGCCGTATGTCATCGCTGGAAGTATGCATGGGTTGAAGACAGTAGTGCAGCTTTCGCGATACGGTTGTAGTAGTAGTAAACTGTCCCCAATAGTCATCTATAGTCGACTGGCTGCTTATGTGTCCGTTGTAGGTGGTACACGGCGGGGTGCTGTTCCGTGGCAAACACCTCATCTATATCGACGAGGACGAGCCCGGGCGCGACTTCGAGAGCGATCCAATGGCGAAGCTAAGGAAATACGCGGAGAAGACCAAATATCGACTCATTGACGTGTTCAAACAGTTCGACACGGACAACAGCTGGACACTGTCCAGGGACGAAATACTCAAGGGTGGATTAGTATGTAGAATTTGAATCATTTTGATGTTGTCATGCAGGAATAAATGTTTCCATCTCGGTGGATATAAATGGGTCGTAAATATGTAAATAGTATTTTCTGTAGGTTCTTCGCCATTCACCGTGTCGTGCCATGTTACTGTGTACGTACGTGCATAATATCATGTTAGCACTATGCATGATACGACCATGCATCGCGTTATGTTCTGCATTATGTCTATGCACCAGTTCATGTTTTATAGTGTACGACCAAACATAATTTTACGCAATGAAATTGTAGACCCACGCATGATGTGATATTTTAAATTGTGCCTATAAATATCTTGCCATGTTTAATCATTTACTTCCACGCATTGGAATTGCCCACTGAAAGTGTTTGTTTGGGCTCCATATTATGAAAACTGTCCAATTATGGACAACTATACTTTTTTCGATAATTACATATACCCTTCTGGGTCCTATTCACATGCAGTCGCATAGTTCAGTTCAAGCAAGTGGCTGATAAGATTATATAGAGGCAGGGTTGGAAACCAGTTAGTGTGAAAGGTTGAAGTGGGGTCGGGTGTTATACACTATTCCAATCTTGTATGCACAATATTATCTAGGAATGCATGGATTATTTAACTAGTATTTAAAGTGATAGGAAATTTATTCCAGGTTTGGATGCAGTTACAGAGACTAAACGTTTGCCAACGTTAAGGTTGGATTTATGAACAAAACATTGTTGTAAAACAGATGATCTGAGGTTCCTGTCGATATCTGAAAAACGCAATAGACTAAACAAACAGGATGGTTGTTGCGAAGATAGGGAACGGTATGTAATAGAGGCTAACATGAATTGTATTAATATTATTTGTATTGCTGATTCGTCAAGTATTAATGCCTGTGTTTGCCAGTCGAAGGGAATGGGCATAACTGAAAAGGAAGTGGACAGATTCATTGAGAGGTTGGACAAAGATGGCGACGGTGAAATTGATTTTGCGTAAGTTACCTTATACTATAGTTTTGTAAACGTTGCTATGTATCACATCCAGTCATCCTCGCACGCCAGGGGTCGCTGCTGCTGAATACGTCAGTGCCAGCCAGCAGTACCCCTTGGCTGATCGCTTTGCGAAATTCTGAATTTAAGCTCAGCCTATGAAATCGCTCACCTGATCAGTAGATGTAGGCAGGTCAGGTGGTCATAATAAAACTAATTTCAACCAAAGGTGGCTCGTGTTACATGCAATGTTTAGGAAGTAAAAGCAATTATTCGAATACACAATACCGCTCAGCTGCTCGTGCTAATGGGCAAACGGGTCATTATATATTGGGATTCCCAGAAGTCGTTTATCCGTCTTCGAATTGGGGCGGATATATGCGCTGTTCTTACGGGTGATGCAGTCGCGACTGGTGAATTCAATTACTAGTTTGACTCGGCTGACTTCCGCACTTCGCGTAGGGGGTCAGCCAATGCTAGTTTTGCAAGGCAAACAGCCCTGGCTTGCGAGGATGCATCCAGTCGATGCACTGTATGATACATTCACTGCAAAATGTATCAGATTCACGACTTAGAATAGCAATATGTGGTAATTAAAGACGTCTAAACACCAGCCGTCGCGAAATTCTGACACAGTATTAAAGGGGCATATTATGAAACAAATTGTAGAGCATAATGCATATATTAAATAAGCTCCAGTGCGACTGCACAGAACAAGAGCAAATGTTGTCGTATAGCATTGTGCAAGTGAATATATGGTAGGGAAGCAGTCAGATATTATGTTTTGTATTGCCAAAATTGACACATTTGCCAAAGCTGGGTCATCACCTAATTTCTCACAAACATACGACTACTCGTTATTCGTCAAATGAGGAGGTCCTGTTGAGCGGATTGTTTCATATCCAATGTAACCAATACAAACCGTATTCGCCTTTGCGACGTCAGGGAGCTGTTGGCCGGTGACAGCGACTTCCGGAAGAAACAGCGTGACGAGAAGAAGGAACTCGCGACATACAACAGCGATGACGATGACGATGTCGTTGAGAGGGGGAAGACGGTTGCGTTGTCGCTCGGTGAACGCGACGATTTCACCACAGACACGTAGACACTCCGTCGATGTATTCAGTAGTCAGATCGAGGAAGACATGATATCTTTTTGATGACGATTGTTTAGTTAGTTTTTGTATTGTTTATTTAGGATCAACAATGTTAAGAAATTGTGACCCACGGGTACAACACGTGCATCTTTGTATATACATGTAACACTATTACAATAATACTATACAGACTACAATGTTTATTATGTACCGTTTATCGTATGTAGTGCACCATTTTGGTGATAAGACGCAATAGTAGTTAAACAAGACGAGACGAAACAAGACGAAACGAAACGAGACAAAACGACGCGAGGCGAGACAATACTAAACAAGACGAGACGAGACAAGACAAGACAAAATATAAAGTTAATTAAGTGCACTAGAACCGCTGGCATATAGACCCATCGAAACGAGTGTTTGTCAATTTGTTGTTCTGAATCTCGGTTTTGGGGTATACATGCAGATGCACCTATATCATTGCCTGCTTGACATTAGTCGTCGTCGCTGGACAGACAGGAAGCGACAAACAATTCGTAGAATTGCTTGTTGCAGTTGAGTTGAATCCCGGAAACACGGTAAAGGACAACCTTATGAATGAAGTACACCATTGATTTCTCGCACCTATCTGCACTGAGTGGGACGAATACCAGTGTTAGTGCAATGTTGTCACCTCCCCAGGTTGAGAGGATGTGTACCATGATATGTATGTATTTCTATGTACGTGTAATACGGGTTATGGCGAAAGCGCATGTTTTCCAACCAATACACCGAAACAAGTTTACGAAGTCCATGTGCCAATACTTTAAAAAATTAGACACCTATTAGATGATAACGGTGAACGCACAAAGTTATATCCCTATCCATTATTGGAAACGGAAGCTGATTGAAAAGCAAATGAAATGCTTTCCGAACACATTTGCGCAGCATGATAACCGGCGTCATTCGTATGCATTATTCTGGGGCGGCGAAACAGCTGTATTTTAAGTATGAAGCTTCTGTTTTATGAGTTGTACTTATATAATGCAAATGTTATTTAATCTCATTGTTTAGTGTGGTAGATATAATATGGTGCATGTATGTGTGTGATCGATGTAGTATTTAAATAAATATATATCAAAGTGTTGGAATAATAACACTGCATTTTTGTGTCACTTGTAACAGTTATTTTTCGCCCTTGGTCTCTGTACAGGGGTGAGTGTCAGCTATTGTAATGTTGAACCACCCGTTCCGTTCTTTCTGTCCACAATTTCCTGTCAGCAACCCACTCTCTCCATCTTTCATCCTCGCCCGATCGTCTCCTGTCCCTCTCATATAATCCTACCTTCCCAGTCGTGGTCTTCCCCTTCTCCTGCGTCCTTGGTGCAATTCGCATCTGCCCTCCTTGCAAGTTTGCCTACACCAATCCTTGCCGAGTGGCATGCCCATCTCATCCGGTTTCTGACCAGTCTTCTTCATGTTAGGCTTCATTCCATACCAACCTCTTTCTTCGGTGTTTCGTAATATTCCTAAAATGATTTTCGTTTAGTTGTTTAATAAAATATGCTATAAAAACTGTCAATGACCTCGCTACATTATACTGTGTACACTTTGAAATCTAAACACGATTTGCCATTTAGCTGAATTACACATATAATAATTCATTGTATATGCCAGCATTTGTAAAAATCTTTATAGGTTCTCAAGACATAACATTACATACATAAATTGCTCAATGTGCTCTACACACAGCTGTATCAACACACACAAAATGAGGCAGGCCAGAGGCACTGTACAAACATGGTTAGGTGTGGCACACCGGCACACCGGCACACCGGCTCACCGGCACACCGGCACACCGGCACACCGGCACACCGGCACACCGGCACTAGCATACATGTACACCCACATACCAGCACACCTGCTTTCTCTTTCTCTCCCCCTTTCTCTCTCTCCGTGCCTGTACGTGCGGGCGTGTGTGTATGACACCCACGCAGGTAGTAGATATGTTATTTCTTTGAAATATATTCCTAAAAGTTGTATTGATATATTATTATATATCAGAGTAATAAGTATTATTTATTTACGTAATGCCCATGCGGAATCCCAGGGCACATAAATAACACATTACGACAACGGCGATACGTCTGATGCAGACACGTTGGCTAAAGAAAGATAACAACGGACAACAATTTCATCGATTTATTCCAGATGTATTTTTGCCTTACAAATCCCATACTACTCACAACCAAAATGAATTAACACGTTTAACAA
>CAXEFP010000882.1:32500-55007 GCA_963995525.1 Escarpia spicata
ATGATTTCTACGCAATCACTTGATCAAGGAACTCCAGAAATGCTTCTTAAGAAATGGATCCAGGCAGAGTGAATGTAAAACAGCTTATATTTTTATTCACATCAATTTACTAGCTATGACATTGTTATATTGTGTTGTACAATGCATAGCACTAGCCATGTAGATTGTCTGCACATTGATACAAGTGCAAGCTGTACATTGATACAAGTGCAAGCTGTACATTGATACAAGTGCAAGCTGTACATTGATACAAGTGCAAGCTGTACATTTCATTCATATACACAGTTCGCTTGTTGAAAAAGTAAGTTTATGTTGAACTTGTACTTTTGACACTTAATGTTCATATCCTGGTTGTTACATCATGCAACATCACTCATCACTGCCATCCACAGTTTCATAAAAGACAGTCTTCTTGGCAAAAAATTGTGACACAGTTCATGTTTTTGTTCACACAAATTTACTAGCTTTACCAATGTTATATAATGTACAATGCATAGCAGTCTGCAGATTGTTGCACATTTATACACATACAAACAACTCTCTACTGTATACTTCATGTGCATAGTTTACACAAAACAAATGACTTATTTCATGTTGTATTTATAGTTCTGACACTTAATATGCATGATTCCTTTGAATAAAATTTATATCTGGATATTCTCATGCCATACTGTAATTGTTACTTCTTGCAGTATTTTTCATCACTGCCATTCACAGCTTCAACAGAGATAATCTTCTTGGCAGTCTCATCAGAAAGTACTCTGGACACAAGTAACATTGGTGAAATTCTGTGAGTTTAGAAATCATTTTGTCAACCAGTGTGGCATTGTATGCTACCTTTTCATAATGTAGTCCACAGGGTGTCCAAACAACAAAATAGCCCCACTGCATTTCACACACTGCCATCTGTAACTGCATCTGGAATTAGTATGCGTGACTGGTCTTTAGTTTTAACCTGTTGGTCTCGTCTCGTTTCAAACAAAACGTAGTTAGTTTCTTCCCTGTCAGAAACTCATCAAATTTCTTTGGGTCAATGCGCCTGATTGACATGGGGCATTTTACTTCAAGCACACCCTTTGTGTTTGACAGAGGGTCAAAGAGTATGCCATCTGGGGATGCACCAGTTCCCGGATACTGCCTGTTAATCCACATCCCAGTCTCAACTACCTGAAATCCTGCAATTTCTTTCTCTATAATGACCTGAAAAGCCTCCCGAGCCATAACCTCATTATCACAGCCATGTAACATGGCAGCAGTTTGCACTGGCTTTCCCCACAATTGCTGGTTCACTAAGTTTTGCAACCTTTCTTCACTTGCACATGCAAATATGGTCTTGGCATTGGATGCGGTGACCCTAACCCGCCTCTCATTGTGCCATGTGGCTTTACCCTGACTACTTGTGATCAAGACAGGTCCAGATTCCATAGGTGTAATGTTATCCAACAACTGCCCCACCTGACATTTTATCAACTTTCTGTGATCTTGTGACAGCTCAAAATCTTCATATTCAATGGCCAAAAGCAACTGCCACATACATTCTGAATTTGGATTTATTTTTTGAAGGTTAATGATGAAATTATCTAGAGATTTTTTTTCAATTTCATCACATCGCATCGACTGGGGTCTGCAGTCATACTGAATTACACCATTCACTGCTTTTTTGGACTTGTATGTAACATCTGTTATTTTTGTTGGATTTTTACCAGTTTTCTTCCCTACATTCCATTCACATGGCTTCGAGGTACATGCTTTGTCCTGTCCAAATGTCAACAAATAATTGTTGATTGCCACAAGTACACCTCCAACATGACTACACCTGCCCAAGGCCGATGACTTGCACTCACATGATGCATGTAAGACAAACCCACTATTTGCACTGAGAACAACCTGCACATTATACGATATCTGCTTCATAGAGCCAAGGACTTTTGCTTTGACATAATAATGTGCCATCGTACGGTTATCTCGCATGCAAGTAACGTGCCCACTCTGAAAAAATTGGTCACCTCTGCGCAATGGCTTTGACGTGTGAGAGTCAAGGTGAGGGGCAGAATCTTCCTCGTCCGACCCGTCCTCTACAGCTGGTCCCTGCAGAGATTCCACCAAGTGATGGTAGATGTGTCCCTCATTGAACATCTTGGGGATCTCTGATTCTGGGAAGGTCTTCCATCCAGAGTCTGGTGGTGGAGGAGGGAGGGAATTGGTGGTTTCATCTGTTGATAATTTCTGGCGCTTTGCCGACTTCTTCATGTCATACCATTTCCCTTGGTCAATCGCAGGATCAATGACATGGCCTTTTTGGCTGACATGACGTTTCGGCATCTGAAATACAAAATCATAATTGTATGATCCCTTGAGTATGTATGCAGAATCAGGCTGTTTTTAGGACATTGGAGGGAGCATCCCGTATTTTGCCTATCTTAATAAAACAAACTGTCAGAAAGTGACACATTTTCACTGGTGCCTTAACAAAATAATAAACATTGAAATGTATAATTTCAAGATAAACAGAGTTAACTAAAAGTTAATGAAGAAGTTAGCTTTTCGCATAGCATTGAAAATACGTTGACATTACCACCAGTGGAGACATAAATACTGACCCGCCCCCAGGCCGGTTGAGCCCCGGCCCAGCTCAGCATGAGCCCAGCACGCGAAGCGAACAAAGGCTTGTGCAACGCTTGAATAAACATGAAAGAGTAGCGGGCGAGTGCGCTAAACAGAACGCCACACGATTAAATTAGAATACGGGGACGTGTTTAGAGTTGTCTGATTCGATCATTATTATACAAAATGTAAGACTGCGCAAAATTGTGTGTCGCAATTACTCGTCACTGCGTCAGTTGGCATTACTCGACTAGTTAACGTCAAAATACGCTTACCTTTCCAGCAACGCGGATTTGTTTCCAGATCTCTTTAGCCCACGACATGCTAGCCATCTTCGTAGTTGATCTACGCTGTGCTTTTCAAGTTGGGCGTAGACAAAACTAGCACCCGGGACGTCTTCTTCAGTTAATAATATCAATGGAATATTGTAGCTGGAGGCCATTTTATCGAGCTGTTTGTCCGACTGACTGCCCGGATGTAAGATAGATGAATATTCATGCCAGCGCGTGACGTCATTCGCGATCAGCGCTATACTACTGCCACTACTACGTCTAATACTACTACCACTAATACTATTACTACTACTACTACTAGTACAACTACCACTACTAGTACTAATACTACTTGTAATAATAATAATATAGTAATAATAGCAACAAAAATAATAGCAATAACATTATGTTACAATAGTGGCAGTGGTATTAATTGTTATTATTACTAATAAAGTAGCAAAGTAAATCGGAAGATTGTGTGTTCACAGACTCTGTTGTTTACCCGTCAGTCCTTAGCCGAAGTTCACTCATCAGGCAAATAACGTTCCGAATGGGTGATTGCATGCAAGCGCGCTAATACGACAGTAATGAAGAGATTCGGTTCAGCCGTGGTAGAAGCAGCGGGGTTGAACTAAGCCGAAGTCATAAACATCAGGGCATTGTTTCCGCCGGTGTTTCGCCGTCCCTTGGTTGGCCGTTGCATAATCACGAAGTTGCCAGTCGTCCGCATTAACAGAATAGCTATCAACGAGCACGGACTCGCCGCTGAAGAAGGCCACACATCGGTCTTGAGAAGGTTGAATATCTGCCGATACGATCGTATAGAACCTCTACTTCAAGGGCCATGCCGTCGAGACCCGCATCTCAGGCAGCGGCTGGCAAGAGTCGAATTGCAGGGGCCAAAGTAAGTAACGTAACGTCTTAGGTGATTTACTCCAAACAGCCCAAACTTGAGCTAACGCAGGAGTTGTGTGGTGCTTGTTTGTGCGCATGCGTTGTGGGTAGTTTGTTTGTTTATTTTATAGGCACTTTAGATGATTGGGTGTGGTGAAAGGGAGGTTCCTAATCGCTGTTTGAAACGCTATGGGGCTTTCTAGTTCAGTAATCGGTGGTGGAACCATATTCCAGATTCGAACTGCTCGGGAGTAGAAAGAGAACACTGCTGCATTGATGCGGCACCTAGGGGCTACGTAGTGGCCACGGTTTTTTGACTGTGTTAGTAGACCTGGTGGGTGTGTGATGTTGATTATGTTATTTAATATTTTGTAAAATGTCATGGCTTGTTTGATAATGCGTCGTCGTTCAAGAGTTGACCATCCAAGGGTGGCTATTAGGTCTGCTGCGTTTGTTTGGCGTCTGTGGTCATTTCTGACAAATCTGGCAGCACAGTGTTGTACTCTTTCTAGGTGTTTAATTTGGGTGGCAGTGTGCGGGTTCCATATGGGAGAGGCTTTCTCGAGATTTGGTCGGATTAGCATGTTATAGGCTGTTTCTTTTACTTCAGGTTTGCATGGTCCGAGGGTTCGTTTGATCATGCCTAGGACTTTTGAAGATTTTGAAGCTATGTCAGTAATATGGTTAGCCCAGGTTAGTTTAGAATATAATTTTATTCCAAGATATGTGTGGCTAGAGGCGGTAGAGAGTTGTATGCCAAAGAGTGAATATGAATGTAGTCTGGGTTTGGTTTGGTTTGTTATTGGGAGATGCACACATTTAGATATGTTAAATTCCATCTGCCATTTATTAGACCATGTTTGGAGTTTGATCAGGTCAGATTGGAGAGTTTCGCGGTCGGTTTCGGATGTGATTTTGCGATATATAATGCTGTCGTCTGCAAAGAGACGTACGGAAGATTGGACATTTTCGGTTATGTCGTTTATGTAGAGTAAAAATAAGACAGATCCTAGGACTGAGCCCTGTGGTACACCAGATGTAACTTTTGTGCTGTCCGACAGGGCTCCATTGACTGAGACTCTCTGTTTGCGATTAGATAGATTTGATCCAGTTTTGTGTGTTTCCAGTTATTCCATAGAAAGCTAATTTGGATAGGAGGCGTTTATGGGGGACTTTGTCGAAGGCTTTGGCGAAATCGAGTAGGATGGCATCTATTTGTGTCTTATTGTCCATAGCAGTCATTCAGTCGTGGACTGTCTCGAGAAGTTGGGATTCACAAGACAGACCCGGTTGGAATCCATGTTGGAAGTGGATGATGATGTTGTGTTTGTGTAAGTGTTTCCACGTGTTGCTTAAAATTATGTGCTCCATAACTTTGCAGAGGATGCATGTTAACGAAATTAGTCTATAATTAGCAGGGTCTGATTTGTGGCTTTTTTGTGTATTGGTGTTACTAGTGTTGGAGCCAGTCATCTGGGAGTTTGCAAGTGTTGTATGACTGCTGGAAAATGTGTGTGATGATGGGGGCAATTTCCACTGCAGTCTCTTTAAGGACTCTGGCTGGGAGTTCGTCGGGGCTTGTAGCTTTATTTTGGTTTAGGTTTTTCAGTTGCTTAATTACTCCGTCAATCCCGATTTCGAGGGAGGGCATATCGGGATAAATGGATGGAGCTAGTTGGGGGATGGGGGTAGATTTCTTGAGTAAACACGGAACTAAATTGGTTGTTAAGTGTATTTGCTTTGTCGTGATCATTTGTGATTGGTTGGTCGTTTGCTTGCAGTGTAGGGATGCCAATGTATTCTCGTTTGTTTGCTTTAATGAATGACCAGAATTGTTTTGGGTTTGTTTTTAGGCTGTCTCCAATGTGATTGTTAGATAGTCTGAGTAGGATTTTGTTGCAGCTTTAGTGGCTTGTTTTCGGAGTTGCTTAAACCTTTCCCAGTCACTATTACGTCCAGTTTGTTTTGCTTTTTTATGGCTTTTGTTGCGTTTTCTTTACATTCTTATTATTTCACGTGTTATCCAGGGGAGGTGGATTTTTGCTTTGGTGTTGCGGCTGGGGATATTATTGTTGACTAATGAAGTAAGATTGTTCCGGAAAAAATTCCAATTTATGTTGACATGTGTTGAATTTGGGTTCGTGTCAAAGTATGTTGTTGTTAGTTGTTTTATGTCACCTTTAAGCTTATCCGAGTTTGCAGATTTACATTGGAACATTTTGTATGGTGGTTTACTGTTACGGATTGGATTTAGGTTTACGTTAAGGGTCACAGCTTCATGATCACTCATGCCGGGAGTGGTGTGAGTGTTAGCAATTATCGATGGATTAGAAGTGAGTATGAGGTCAAGGATATTGCCGGAAACAACTCGTGTGGGATCATTGACCATGTTTTGTAATCCAAATTCTCTAATTATTTCTAGCAGTTTGTTATGCTTGCTGGCAGTTCTGTTGTCAGTGGTTTGCTGCTTGCCCCAGTTAATAGCAAAAAGGTTGAAGTCACCTGCTATAACTACATTAGGAGAAGTTTGTTGTGATCTGTACAGTTTTGTTAGGGATTCGTGAAGAGCTTCAGGGGATTGAAGGTGGTCACTGGGGGGTCGGTAGTAGGATGCAAAGTATATGGATTTGTTTCACAGCTTGAGTTTAGTTTTGTAAGTGGTTCTGCTACAATGTCATCGCGGAAGGCTATGAGAACTCCACCACCATGGGTGTTTCTGTCTTTTCGGATGGCGCTATAGTTGGTGGTAGGAACGAATAGGAGGGGTAGTTTTCGTCTATTTTGTTTTCGACTAGGAATATGATGTCAGGATTGTTTGACTGAATAGTTGTTTTAATTGGGTTGTCTTTGCGATGCTTTTGACACTGTTGGTATTGATTAGAATTCCGCTAAGTGTGTTACGTTTGGTTTTCTTACGACGTTCAGGGGTTGATGCATTTTGTGGGTTTGGTCCAAAGGTTGGATCCCAGGTTTGGGATGTATGACTTGTGTTTGTTTGAGAGATCTGTGTGTGTGGGTCAATGTTTTGGTTATTTTGGTCTGTGTCACTAAGGCTGTTATATCGGTTGTGAGAACATTCCAATAAGTGGTCTTGGAAGTAGGAATGACTGTAGTTAGGATGGTCGCATTTCATGCAGTGCCAGGAAAAGGAACTGTTGCAGAGGAGATTATATTGATCTGGACTTATGTCACAACATTTAATGTGTACCCATTGGTTGCACCGGTCGCAGCAGACAGCTCGGTGATTTGAAGCAACAGGCTTTTTACCAAATCCACAGGGGTGTCTGACTGAGCCGGGGTTTGTTTGGATGTCCCCACAGAGGATTAGTAGGACAAGATAACATGTTTTGTGTCCCGATGTAGGGATTGCATAAGCCAGTTTGGTGTGGTACTTGTTACGGGAGTCTCTGGTGAAAGTTAGTGCCAGTCTAATACTTGTGTCAGTCCAGCGACGTCAGCTCTTGTGACACATAGCTCCGTCGTGACTCACCTCCGTGCCAAATCGGAGTTACCGGCCGCAGTAGACAAATCTTCTGCCGCAAGTCGGCCACAAACACCGGATCTGCAGCCCAATCACTGTCTGATGACACAAAGAACTCGCCAGGCAGGCGTAGAGGTTCTCCAAACACCATCTCGGCGACAGAACAGTGAAGATTGTTCTTGACCGCAGCACGCGTACCAAGCATCACCAGAGGCAACGCATCAACCCAGTTAGGATCGGCCCCAAGTTTGGCCTTTAGAGCCGATTTCATCGTACGTTCGACTATCCCGTTCGCTGTCTTCGTGTTCGTGGAAGCTCCGAGCGGCGATGTAGTTTTCTTCCAAAGCTCTGAGACGAACTGCTTACCACGATCACTCTTCAGAGTAGATGGCACACCAGTGGTATAAAAATGCGCGAGCACAAGTGACTGCAGATATGTCACTCAGAGGAATGGCTTCCTGCCACCGGGTGAAACGATCCACTATCGTCAATAGATAAGTGAAAACCTGCGATGCCGGCAATGGACCGACTATGTCGACGTGTAGACTCTCGAATCGTTTCGCTGGCATCGGGAGTGGCATCAACAGCGCCACTATATGTCGTGACACCTTAGCACGCTGGCAGGCCACACATGTACGAGCCCAATGTCTTATGTCTCGGGCCATTCCAAGTCAGACGAAATGGTCACAAATCATACGTCGCTTAGCTCTGGCGCCCGCATGAGCCAAATTGTTGTTGATGTCGAAGATTTTACGTGTCCATGCAGCCGGCAGCAACGGGCGAGGCTTTCCTGTAGACATGTCAACGATCAACTGTTCGTGAGTATCCGGTAACTGACAGCGAAGTATCTACAAAGCCGAGTCGGAGTCAGCGACGAGTCGTTGTACTCCAGTGTCGATGGTTTGCTGTCTAGCCATATCAGCGTAGTCTATCACTCCAGTAACAACGCTCTCCATGTTCGCGATAGCTCGAGACTCCTCTACAGGTGCTTTGGACAGTGCATCTGCCACTACATTGTCGGCTCCTGGAACGTAACATAAGTCGGTGGTGAACTCGGATACGAAACAGAGATGTCGTTGCTGACGAGGCGACCACTTGTCCGATATGTTGTTGAAAACGAACGTCAGCGGCTTATGGTCGGTGAACAACGTGAACTGTCGTCCCTCGATGAAGTAACGGAACTTTTTCACCGCCAAATACATAGCAAATAGCTCCTTGACGAAGGTGGAGTATTTATTCTCGGCTGCGTGTAGCTTGCGCGAGAAAAACGATATGGGCGTCCAAACTGCATCTAGCCGCTGCAGGAGAACTGCTCCTACTGCCGCATCCGACGCATCTGTGTTGATACTCGTTTCTGCTGTGGCTGAAGGATGCTCTGGAAATGTTCATCATGTCGAGTAGTCCACGCTGCCACAAACTCATCGTCTTTCACGTTGACTAGCTCATACAGAGGTAACAACATGGTGGCAGCGTGTGGCACGAAACGCCTGTAGAAATTCAACATTCCTAAGAATTCCTACAGTGCTTTAGTAGAACGTGACCGTGGAAAATCTGTGATGGACTGTACCCGGCTCTGCAGTGGCTGAACCCCAGAAGATGTGACGCAATGCTCCAGAAACTCCAAACTAGATTGACCCAATACACATTTCTGAGGATTCACCACCAGCCCGTAATCAGCTAATCGACGGAGTAGTTGACGGAGATGCTGTCGATAGTCATCGACTGAAGAACTCGCTACCAAAATGTCATCCAAGTAAACATATGCGAACGAACAATCTCTGAACACATTGTCCATAAAACGTTAAAAAGTCTGGGCAGCATTTTTTAGTCCAAAAGCCATACGTTTATACTCAAAGAGCCCCAACGGTGTCACGATGGCTGTCTTAGCAATGTCTGCTGCATTCATAGGCACTTGATTATAAGCCCTTACTAAGTCAATCTTGGAGAATATGCTTTTTCCTTCCAACTGAATAGTAAAGTCCTGCAAATGCGGCATCGGATATCGGTCATCCTCTGAGACTGCATTTAGCGCTCTGTAATCTCCGCAAGCTCGCCAGCCGCCAGATGGTTTCGCCACTATGTGGAGCGGTGACGCCCATGGTGAATTAGAAGGATGGATTACGTCCATCTCCAGCAACTTATGGAACTCTTCCTTAGCCACTGCTAGGTTGTCCGGCGAGAGCCGACGAGCACGCGTAAACACTGGCCGACGGCAACGCGTTTCGATGCGATGTTCCACCTTGCCCTGCAGCCGACATTCTTTTATACACGGTGTCGTCACTTCCGGAAACTCGTTCAAAATGTCAGAATAGCAGTCAATCTTAACCAACACACAGAGTTTAGACACGGTAGAACGTCTGTACGAAGCAGGGACTGTCAAAAATGTATCAGCGTCCATTAATCGTTTACGCCTCAGGTCGACCAGTAAACCGTAGTGCCGCAGAAAATCTGCGCCGAGGATCGGTTTTGAGACTTCGGCAATGGTGAAGCTCCACTCAAAGCTCAACTATCACAGAATGTCGCCCAAACGTTCGAATTGCGGTACCGTTCGCTGCCTGCAACTGCATATTATTGCTCGGAGGGTGACCTCGGTCCTCTGAACGTGGCGGCAGAACGCTGACCTCTGCACCCGTGTCTATGAGATAGCTCAACTTAGACAGGGTCCTGAATAGTAATAGGCGACACATGAGCTTGTCGGCAGGTCAGTAATCGCCTCTACCGACCCGCGCGACGACAGCCATCAACGCATCTGCTTGCAGACGAACCCCACACTTGATGATACCAACAGAGACCATCGGCGTTGATCCCTCTGTACATCCTCACACGGCGTGGGGCATCTCGAGAACCGGCGCGAGAACGTCGATTGCCAGATTGGGCAAACGCCGACGATCTTTTTAGTTCAGCTACCTCTCCGGAAATTCGGTCGTTACTGGACGCGAGCTTCGACAGTTGCTGATTAATTGACGCCAGCGTAACGGTGTCCTCGTCACGTGACGACTACACTTGCGAACACACCAAAAAAAAACGCGAATTCCTGCGACATAACCGGTACGCTAGCTAGCCGGTCTGCCATTTGAGCTAGCTGACTAACTGTGAAGACGTCCGTTTGAGCTCTGACGATTAGTTGCGTCTGCGCCGACAACCGACGCAAAAATTCCTCCTTGGCGATCTCATCACCATCAATAGTCCGTCCGACTATTCGCTGCATGAGTCGCAGTAAGTCAGACGGCCGCTGGTCTGACGTCAGCGGCCCCAACTTCCGTAGTCTATGTACGCGCTCTGCCGTGCTCGGTCTACGCCGCTCGATGTAGGCGGTCTTCAGGTCGTCATAGCACGTGGGCGAGGGACCCCTCTCCATCAGGTCCATCACCATGTCCGACTGCTCTGCCGTCATGGCCTGTATGCAATAATCGAACATTGTCTGCTGTGAAGAAATCCTGTGCAAACGAAATTTGCCATCGCAATGTAAAAACCACTTTAGTGGGTAGTCCGGCCATAGCGCTGGTAGCTTTACGGCGACTGCACTTATCGTCATGTCCACGGGCCGAGGTGGCATGTCAATCGGTAGCCCTGCAGCAGCGAGCACCTGGCTGCTGGCGGCTATTGCTGCCTGCGCCGCCAACAGCCCGGCCATCGCTTGCGTCACTTGCTGTGGTGTGGGAGGCTCCATTGTAGCGAACAATGACGGCCGGCTGTGCGAATGCCGCTACAGCCTGCGCGGTAGTCGATGTAGGTCAAACACAAATGCGCCCAAATGTGCGAACAAACGACGTAGCGCGATTTGTTTCCTAACCCAAGATAATGACGAATACTATTCACAGATCACGTCAGGGTCACCACTTTAGAGTCAGTACGTATATATACTCTAATGCCACACTTGTTAGGAATGTCGGTGAAACCACATGTATTTATTTTTCCTCTACATCAACACAACACTCTCGTCCCGCCTCGCGAGACTCTCGTCCACCCAACTAACACGGGGCCTACAGTGTGTATTCACGTGTGTTCTAATGTATGCAGTTATACGAACGTAAAATTACTAGCAACAATTACATATTGCACAACGGTGCGTGTGTGCGTGCATGTATGTGAGTCAGTGTGAGTGTGTGTGTGTGTGTGTGTGTGTGTGTGTGTGTGTGTGTGTGTGTGTGTGTGTGTGTGTGTGTGTGTGTGTGTGTGTGTGTGTGTGTGTGTGTGTGTGTGTGTGTGTGTGTGTGTATTTGTTTGTGTGTGTTTGTGTGTGTTTGTGTGTGTTTGTGTGTGTGTATTTGTGTGTATTTGTGTGTGTTTGTGTGTGTGTGTGTGTGTGTGTGTGTGTGTGTTTGTGTGTGTGTTTGTGTGTGTGTGTGTGTGTGTGTGTTTGTGTGTGTTTGTGTGTGTTTGTGTGTGATTGTGTGTTTGTGTGTGTTCGTGTGAGTCCTAATGTATGCAGCTATGTGAACATACAATTACTTACAACAATTGCTAATTCGCATACTAGCAGCATAATAACTAGTATATATTGATATAATATAGCCAGAGTTTCGATGTTTTCGTTATTAGCATAATTTCAGTATTGTTGTTACTACAGTACATTGTTAATGTGCTGTTTTCCAACATTTGATGTGCTGTTCTCCATCGAAGTGTTGTTGGTTTCCCCCCTCACTCACATAGGCCGACACCTCTGCCGACTCGCACGAGGATGAAATAAATCGATCAGAAGAACCTGTCACAAACACACAATCCAGAGTTCCGGAGTTAAGTTCAAGGTAACCAGAACGATTATTGAACAGTAGTAATACAATTATTATGTTTTATTCAATACTACTGTACAGCGTCATGTCCGATTAATCCTTTTAATTTTAATTTTACTTCTGAAGGACATAAAACACCAATATCAATTGAAAATTACTAATTAAACACATACGGTTTTTATTTTAAATAAGGATATATACGTAAATAGTATGTAGTAAAATATGGTACAATAATCATACACAATAACAATAAAAAACATACTCTTGGAATGACTTAGCATTTGAAAAAAAAAATTCATATTATGTGCGTATTCAAAAATATGCATCTATGTTAAATAGGGAACAAATATATAATAATTATGTTTTTGAAAAAGGAAATGTTCCCAATGCGTCTATTCACTTCTTATTGGTGTGAGTCGTTGTCATATTTCAGTACCTTGCATCGTAATAGTAACTGCTATTTAAATTAAGATTCCTTGTGCATAAAGACACAACGAATACATACAGACGTTCCACATTTGTTCGTTTAAATATAATATGTATGTTTGATTTGGAATTCCGTAGTGTGGCATTCCTGATCCGGTCGTAGGGCTGAAGGGTGGGGTGCTTATGCACCCCTCGCTAAACAAGAGTTCCGTGTCGGGAAGTAGTTCCGCTTGTTTGAAATCGTGACGTTTATAAAACTAATTGATAGTGTAAACAATCATGATCGTCCCCGCGAACAATTTCTGGCACTATCCCCACCAAAAATGTCAGACATGTGCAATCCCAGGTCGAAAAACTAACCTCGCCAACAAAAATCAACCACGCTACAGGCATATAATTGGGTGTCACCACTTACCCGGGAACAAATTATATCTAAATCAAACCAATTCCGCTACATTTTGGCAGGGATCTTCCTAGCCTTACAATTTAACAATATGCTTTTTTCAACCATTACACCTTTGAAATCGAATACATTTGTGTGATGAAAACAATAAACTATTTATAATGCGATTTTCCATTTGAGGCAAACCCGTGTTAAATTATTCCACTCAAAACCAAACAAAATCAGTACAATGTGACATGTCTGACAGTTTATCGTGGGCTACACGACATTGCTCATGTTTGCAGCGCTGCCTTCCAGAGAACATCGTCTAACATGGAAGCGACACTTGTCGGCGACTTGGTAGTCCCGGTTCTCGTCACACAGGGGAGCAGCGACGAAGACGTTGAAGAAGAGGCTTATGACACGTCGAAGAATGACAATTCGTCTAACGATGAATATGACCAAGTTTCGAGCAATTACAGCTGTAATGCCGATGGAGAGGATGACACTGATACGGATCTCGATTTTGACACAGAAGGTGCGTTAACATTCTGAGGTAGTCTGTGAATATCTCCTCGCAGGTAACAACGTCGACAATTTAATTATTATAAATTGTTGATTTGTTGCTACAAATGAGAGTATATGCAATCTATGAAATAATTCACTAAATTTTGATAATTGTATGTGCATCTCCTCCCAGGAGCCGATGTCCACTCGCCTCTGTCTTTGTTCATTCGATTCATTTGAGTACCGTCATATGATCCATCTTCTATTTCCGACACATACCGATAGTGGAGAATTATGAACTTTCGTGGACATCGATTTGCAACGGATTTTTGGAGAGCCTTTTTCCGATCAGAGATAATTGAGTGATCATCAATTCGCCAGATGGCGCCGATGTAAATAAGTGGTTTGTTTCTTCATGAATGTGTGAATACTAGTATAATAATTAGAATATCATATATTATGATATGATAATTATATGATATAATAATATAATATAATATCATATAATATCATATCATATCATATCATATCATATCATATCATAACATACCATACCATACCATACCATACCATACCATATCATATCATATCATATCATATCATATATTATAATATAACATAATATGATATAATATAATACATTAACATGTTATCCTTTGTTTTTACAGCGTGGGCACGCGGTTGCGAGCCATTTGACAGTACGGGAATTAAGGATTACGTGGCCGAATGCGAACGACTCGGCATTGTTCCGGTGACCTACTTCCTTCGACATTCGCAGGAGAAGACGTTCAGCATGAAATACCACGGTCTGGGACCCCTAGGGACAAAGGCCATCGCCAAAGCACTTGAGGTAAGTCGAGTGGACGAGGCCTGGGCAGTATAATTGAGGTTTAGATGCAAAGACAATCGAATTTTGTAAATTAATACAAAGTAATGTTCATGTGAGGATATATAATACACAATGATTGTTTGTATGCGAGTACGTGTGGTTTTCTTTGTTTTTTAAATACTTATTGACGTACTAACACGTGCGTGTTTGCATGCCCGAATAAATGCAGACACGCTCATCATCATAATTGTTATTACTGTAGCACAAATGATATATATATATATATAATGCGAGAACAGTTTTGAACACGTACACATATTTTCCTTACCGTAATTCAATTAACGAGGTTCCTGATATATTTGTTTTGCTTCAACACGTCGGTCCTACGTGTTTGGTTTGAAATAAAATAATACGTGTACGTGTATGCCGTTGAGAGTCCCATTTTTGCTAGTTGGCACACATCCATGTATGCGAAACGACAGCTAGAACAGTGATTTCTTCTTCAGCTAAATTTGGTAATAGAAAAGATTGATCTGGAGGGCAACAACGTTGAAGCCGAAGGTGCGATCTGCTTAGCCAATATCCTGAAAGACAACTATACCGTTACAGAATTGGTACGTATACAGTAGATGCTTAAAAAGAACCAATTGTTTCCCAGTGCTAATGTTGGATACGGCAGAAATGACAGCGTTGCAGTTCTCAGTTGTTAAAAAGATAGGTCCTATGCCAGATAATAGAACATTGTATAAACCCGTAATATAAATCTTACATGCGAAGCTCTGCAAGCATACGGTACAAATGATAAACTAGGGGTTTTCAGAGGATCACATAAGTTGCACATTTTGCCTTTTGAAAGTCTCATAGCGTAACCAAATAAATTATGTTCTACAATGCTACAATGCTATAGCCTATTGAGTGTGTATTTTACGTCACTGAACATCTATGCATGGCTGAACGTAAGAATCTAATTAAACGTCAGTTGAATGGACGCATGTTAGTTATCAATTAAATCGGTTAATATAAGCAATAAAGGATATGCAATATAGTGTATTTTTCGGCGCATGTCCAACTCTTGTTGAAACGATACTCCTACAATAACCTGGCATCTCTAACGTAATACACCAATGATATGGAAAGCAAACTGTCGTAGTTCGTAAACTTAAATTTGTGGTCTCCTATAACGTAACTATACATAATTCGATTTTTTCTTTGTATATTATCATAATCTACATTTGTTTCGCATTCAACACAGAATTAATGTTACAAAATGTAAAATAACAATATACCTGTAGTGGTCTATTTAGTAGAGCAACAGCAAAACAGGATGTATGCATGATATTGCCTGTGTAAGGATGATCTACTAATGCCACAATGTATAATTATATTGGTAATTTATTATTACATAATACAATAGTATGTCGAAGTCTTGTTACGTCAAATATTTAAGTGTCACGAGTTCCAATACTACGTGGTGCCTGCAAAAAGACTAGCATCCCCCACCGCAGAATAAGACATGTATACTCATTCATGTCTGTCACGTTTTGCATTCAGGTGCTGTCAGAAAATCTTCTAAGAAGCAAAGGCGCGGAATCCATTAGCAGAATGTTATTAGAAAATTCGTCGATACAGACGCTTGACTTATCTGGTATGTGCAACTGCACAACCCGGTTTCAATATGCATGCAATCGCAGGCTCTAAATGTAGTCTTATTTTATACAGTTTGCGGATTTAATTATTTTAGATGCGTAGCCCACCCTGCACTGGGAATATTGACATTGTTAAAACAAATGCATACATAATAATTGCTAATTAACACTACAAGTCTGGTATGAGTTTAAGTTGCGATATTATATTTAATTACATTTATTTAAAACAAATTAAATTTTTATATATATATTTTTATTTAGTACCAATTGAACGCACATATATCCTTGTAGATATTAACATTTTGTTATCGAAATACCAATTTGATATAATATACGTATGCGTATAATAGTACGATGCTAGAATTAGAATTCATGTACACTGCATTTACATATTACATTGCGAAACCATAATGCAATAATGTACAATTGTTGATCTTTAACATTAGTTTAACAGGTGTCAATATTTGGCCGCAAGATCGTGTTCGGTGAACAACATACTATTTTCATTATTGACAATGTTGAAAATGTCCTTACAAATTATATAAATTGCACACAACATGAAAATATCATGACTGCACTCTACAAATAACTTATGTATACAACATATGGTAATAGTATTTCATGAGTTATTAAACAACCGGCAATGTTTCGACGGTCCCCAAGGAACCACGATAGCGGTATCAAACATTTAATGTTGTGCTGTTGGTTTAAATGTTGCCGCGGCATCTTCTATCGTAGCATATCAGTGGAATTCTGCAAAAAATCTTGTTTTTAAATACACAATCAATCCATTGAATGCATGTGTTTGAAGGAAATGGTTTCCGCGACTGTGATGGATGTTACTTCCAGCAAATGTTGTCTGTAAGTACTACAGTGCACTCATTATTGTGAATAATCGACTACATTTTATTATACACCCAAATTATTACCGTTAGTTGTCCTACACTTGACCCGAGATTGTTCCCCCATATTCACATGAAACACGTAACAATAACGAACACGACACTGGCAGTGTAACATTCTCGTTAGAGAATGTCACCCCTTCATTAAGAACTTCACTACAGTAGGCATGTAAGTGGCCCAGCATTGTAATAGCCTAACCAGTAGCAAGAAGATGAGTCGCTTATATGAATAATCTATAATAATAACATTACCAAACCACTTATTGCAGTGGTGGAACAGGTGGTATAAATAGTTGTTGTAATAAAATCGGCACACCACAGGTAATAAATACCGAACTGCGTCAAGAGCAACATTTGGCTGCCGTTCGCGTGGCGATATCTCAATGTGCAACCGCAACAGGAATTTCAATGTGTTACCTTAGTTTGAATATACTACTACCCGGAATAAATTGTATTGGACATATACTGGTTTAATTTACAGAGTGCTTGTACGAAGGTTGATCAATATCATAACCTATACATCGCTGTGCCATTACACAGATGTCAGCCAAGTTTCCAAAATGTGCATACAGTTGCTCGTTATTGCTTCAGCAAAACACGACCCTGCAGAAATTGAGTCTAAAACACAACGAGTTTGGCGAGGAGACAGCACAAGGCTTGTGTGAGGCGCTCGCTGGCAACGAGTACCTCAAGATGCTTGACCTCAGCTGGAACCACTTCATGACGAACAGCGCTGACTACATCGCAGACATCATCAAGGTAAGAAGGACAACGCGCGAGTGAGGAATGATGGTACAGTGTCATGGTTGGCTCGTGGGCTGGTGTTTGGGAGAAGTTACCTACAAATCACAGTAAAGACAACACTGAATATAATTATCTAGCTGACCAAATAACAAAACATGCATACGTACAGTTAGAACACGCACACGCACGCGCACGCGCACGCGCACACGCACACACACACACATTCAGCACATGCACACACACACACACACACACACACACACACACACACACACACACACACACACACACACACACACACACACACACACACACACTCTCTCTCTCTCTCTCTCTCTCTCTCTCTCTCTCTCTCTCTCTCTCTCTCTCTCTCTCTCTCTCTCTCTCTCTCTCTCTTTCTCTCTTAGTTTGACGGTGTGGCTATAACATGTCATTGTAATTTTTCTGAGAGGGCTTTTTTATTTATCATTTTACAATAGGACAACTACGGTCTGAAATACCTGAATCTCGCAATGAATGGACTGTCGGACGAGGGAGCCCTTCTGATCGGACAGGCGCTGAAACAGAATCAGTGTCTGGTCGACCTCAACCTTAGCAACAACAGAATCACGAAGGAAGGTGCACAGGACATAGCGCGCTGTTTCGACACCAACGAAGTTCTGGAAACGCTAAGGGTAAGAATAGTTTGGCATGTTCCCGCATCAAGCTGCAAATATAATATTATTTACTGTTGTATACCATTTAAGCGGTGTAAACTTTTTAAATATATGAAACAATTACAGATATGCTGTAGCTATCCATACAGTTTTCTCATATACAAACTTTAACGAATATATAATTCTAACTAATTTATAATAATTGTTTAATTGTTATATTAAAAGACAAAAAATAATAAATAAATTAATCTGCTAGTATCAGTTAAATGTATAACAAATACGACAGACTATGTGACAATGTTCTATTTTGTAATTGGCATGTTTAATCGAAATCTGGTTGCATTTTCGGTATCAATTACATTCAAACGAGCATAACTTTTGAAATAATTGTCACAATGGAATAATTTTTGCACCATCATAAAGCTCAGGTTTTGTTTTTGGCACATGTGACTGGTTTTGTGCAGATGGGTCACATATGGTCTTTATGAATAACGACGGTTACAAACATGGAATAAACTGCCTTGTTCGTCTATCCTGTCAAATGTCTACCTTTAAGATGTTGGCTTTATGAAACTCCGTACACACCGTACGAACACGTCAATTACCTGTCAGTATCCGGTAGTAGGAACAGGATACTTTTGATCTGTCAATTGCTTTACGATGTTGCGTGGGGTAGATGCCAACAGTAGTATATTATAATAGCCACTGTAGCTCGCGGGAAGGTATCAAACAACATGCGTCACGTGGTCAATATTGTTCCTCGTGATATTTTTTTTATATAGTTAGGTAGTTAACACAAAGCAGCTGTGTGCGGACTAGTAGGTACTCTTAAGGGAATAACTATTGTAGATCGCCTTACTATCTAGTATAGACACGAGTGCTGAAACACAATTTCGTGCGTGCCATATTGACCTTTCAGTTGAGTCAGAATCCTATTGGAGCTGAAGGCGCTACTGCGTTACTTGACGCTATTCACACACATAACAACACCACTGCTTTGACGCTACTTGATATTATGGTAAGTGCTACACACCAAAAACTACACATTTGCACTTGTCAACATAGTGGTCGCAATTTACATTTCCTTCCCCGATAAGTTTAATGGATCACGAATTGGTTCTGTATGTGTTGTGTACAAGTTGATGTAAGACTGTACGTCTTTAAAGTCCTCACTATTCCATTTATTTGGGGCAAGGGGGTTTAGGGTGCTATTGATGCACTGTCTTTGATATTACGTTGTTAGATGCTATGCTATCCACATATCTTAATGCAGTTTGTTAAACTCGTCCGCTGATAAATCCACCATAGTCTAATGACATTGACATTAACCACCTGATTGAACTGACTTTGATTTCCTTATGCCTTTACACCCCTTTGCAGGGCATATGGCATTACCTGCTGCTATTAGCGGTAAAAGGGCTGGAGCTTGTGTTTTCAGTCGTTCCCATATCAACCTGGCTTTTCAAATAACTGCTTATACATTTGTGCGTCAGGTTGGAATCCGCCTTCCTCTATTCCTGGTGCCTTGAGAGTATTTCCATATGAGCGCTTGGAACAGTTTAAACGATTTAGATCACTACACGTCTAAGTTGTGCTAGATATTAATGGATAAATAAACGTGTTCGACGTAAAACAGTCTTCTCCTGTTGCAAATATGTCGATATTCCGGCATTTCAATCTCATGTTTGAATGACACCCTGATGAAAACACATTTGGACATTACAATGTTGGATTAGATAAATGTGTAATTTTAAATAACATATCTGAATTATAAAACCGATCAAAATGTTATGATAAAAACAACTTCGGCACATAATGTTTTTGAACTTAAGCTTAAAAGAGGGTCTTCGTAGGTTGGTCTCTTGAAATTACAACACCAGCAGGTTTGGGAAGTTGCCATCCCGTTCGGCAAATTAACGGTCTCCTGCCTCCGGACAATTGAAAGATAGTATTTTCATTGCCATAGCATCTGAACACCGAAGATGAAATGCTATAATAGCGTAATGACTTCCCCTGTGGTAATTTGGCCTCCCTATATTTCAGTCAAAGGTATATCATGTGTACAGTGTCTTGTGGAGCAAAACCTCAAAGGATACATAGTAACTGCTGAAGCAGCAAAACCTCAAAGGATACATATTAACTCCTGAAGCAGCGTCCTGACAGGACCTGGGGTCAATTTACTCTGGAGTCACTTTACTTTACTGTCGAACCTCACTATTAAAATCTCCTTTGGGACTGGACAAACGTGATCTTAATAGCGAGGTGACAGTATTAGCGGAACTAATATCCTTTACGCTATTGTACGTGGACATAATTTGGGATAGTTTGGGGTGATCTTAATTGCGAGGTGTCTGTATTACCGAGGTGACCGTAAAACGAGGTTCCACTGTACTAGACCGGCAAGAAATGTGAACACTGATTTCAGGGCGTCATTGTGAACGAGGCCTTCGACAAGCTGCACGATCACGTGAACACAGAGCGATCGGGTGCCGGCCGACTTCACATCCTTCACGGCGGCGTGCTCTTCCGTAACAAACACATCATCTTCATGGACGAGGACGAGCCCGAGGAGGAATTCCTGTGCGACCCTCTCACGAAGATGCGCAAGCTCGCAGAGAAGTCCAAGTATCGTCTTATCGACGTATTCAGGCAGTTCGACAGTGATCGCAATTGGGCGCTGTCGAAAGATGAAATAATGAAGGGTGGACAGGTACGTGAATATTGGAGTTGATCGCATCGTCAGAAAATTATTTCAAATCTGCATCTTCAACAGGTCTAGCCCATCGTTAATCATATTTTTGACATCCAAATATATAGTGTTTAAATAATATATGTAATTAGTTGAATGACAAATGCTTAGTTTTGTTTAAATGGTCGATATAACTGACTTTACATCTGGTAATTTGCGAAAGTTGGGCGATATTTATCCTTCACACCATTTATCTTATCAGCCACGTTTTTTCGAGAGACTTAGAGACAACGTCAACTTAGAAACACACAGGCAATTGCACATACTATATTATGATTAAGATGTTAAGATGGACAACATGCAGAATGATTCATATTAAATATGTGCAACTTATTTGAAAACTGGACTCATAGTGTGCATCCCGAAGTTTATGCAATCTGAAATAGTGTAAATTATCAGGCATTTCCTTATTGTGGAGGTTAAATAAAACACATTTTCAGGCGTCTGGCTTTGACATGACAGAGGAAGAAGTGGAACAGATGATTAAAAAGCTTGATACAGACGGTGATGGTGAAATCGACTATAAGTGAGTACCTGATGTATAGCTAGCTAGATAAATTCAATAACAATTAATATTAAATATGAAATGCTATAATGTAATCATCTAACAGAGGTGCAACTAAAATGGCTAACAAAGCGGCAAATCTACCACGTGTAATGAGGTAGATTTAAATGTAACGAATATTTACTTAGGTTGACCCATTTTCTACATCAAATGTTGGTTAGGCAGCACAGTTGGATTCGAAATGAGAAATATATTGTTTTAAACCGTGAAATACCAGTATTGTTTTGGCGTTAAAACGGTAGACCGTGCGATTATCCCAACAACAAGATTTGTCACTTCTGGTCTAATAGAAACATGTCTACGTAGCTGCCAGGAGACAAATGCTCTATTAAATTTGACATGATATACAAAAAGGGTTAATGTATAGGTTAGAGTTAGGGTTAAAGTACTTTTGACAAGATTGACATCAGGTGTTTACACGCATCTGTATGTTGAGAGTATCTTAAGCTCTCTCCTAACGGATATGTCAAGTATTACATTTCCTACAACAATCTCCAGGTGTTGACACCTAACGACCAAACAGTTTAAGAAAAAAACAGTAGTGCTGCCATCTAACAATCACGCCTGGTTCATGACACAGGCACCTAAAAGGAGGCAGTGTGTTCCTCTACCCAGAATCAGCCAGTCTAGTAATTTGTAACAGGACGTCCGCTGTGTTAAAACTGGGATATGGGAAATCGCTGAACATCAAAAGGTATTGCGGTTAACTCAGCCTGCTCCGGCCATATTGCCAATAACGCTTGTTTTGAAACTGGATGTTTTCTTTATCATTTGAACATGCTCCGTGATCGTATCCTCCAAATTGCGAACGTTGTTACGGGGCTTACTAAACACAATTTGGCGGGCAGTATACGTTCATCATAGTCATTGTTGCCGTAAAAACTTTATATTAATTAACTCATTAATTAGTTAATTAAAAAATGTGAGTAGAGCGCCTCCTTTTAAACGGTTTTCATCACAAAGGAAACCTAAATACCCGAACCATATCTTATTTTCGTTAATATTAGTATGTTCTAATATTTACAATTATATTATGATGTGTCGTGTGCAGTGAACTAATGATCGGCGAGACGGAACTAAGGAGGAAACAACGTCGGTTAAAAGCTTTGAAGGACGT